>JAJHUR010087821.1:893-39809 GCA_027495735.1 Lutjanus campechanus | reverse complement strand
CAGGACAGGAGTGATGTGTCGTCCTTGCTTTGTTCCGCTTAAGAGTCTAGCAGCTGCGGTTTGATCCATTTAAGAGGTTCAAAAAAAGAGTCGAGAAAGGGAGGGATGGGTCAACCTCATATAGAGGGAATTACAGTAATCGAGCCGAGGGGTGATAAAAGCATGGATAACGGCTTCCAGATCCTTGTGAGATCAAAACGGCTTTAATTAAGCTAAGAGTCTGATCTGATAAAAGCTGCCCTTGACAACAAAAGTGACTTTTTTATTAAAATCCATTGAAGCTTCCAAAAGAACTCAGGGATTAAAGTGCATCGCTGAGCCTGGTGACAGAGCTAAGAGGGTCAAACAGTTTGTTTTTCATTTAGTTGGAGGAAAGTTCGCTATTAATTTTCCACCTGATTAGTCCCTCCAGCAAGTTGCAATTGTAACAATTAATGCAAATTCCACCAATTCTTGTGAGTTTTGCACAACTTTGCAGTTTTGTCCGATCACCAATCCCACCAATTATAGCAGTCCCCCATGCAAATGTCTTTTTTTTAAAAAAAAAAACAACTCAGTGTTTTATTATATACTATTTTATTGTATTTTTATTTTTCGTTGAGTCATGGGTACCGAAAAGAACATACACTTCAGTCAGATAACTAATTTTTAAGAATGTTTATTGCAGCAGCAGAACACAGTTAGAGTTTGGTGTTTAGGCTCCGACCTCATTACTCCTCACAGATCATGTTGCACACATATCTTGGACCCCCTGTTGGGGCCTGCAGGTGGATGCTGGGGTGGTGGTGGGGCTGATTGAGCAGGCAGTGACACTGTTGCAAGGCAGCAATGGTATTGACAGGCAGAGGGTGAGATGGGAGGTTTCAGTGGTTTAAATAGACCACCAGATTGGACGGGTGCGTTTGGTAATGTACTATTGAGTGATTACGGTGCAGCTCAAGTTGACCGTATGAACTAGCTTGCAGGCGTTGCAACATTTTGTCAATGATGTTGACATTTATCAATGCTCTGTATGCTTTTATATATATTTTTATGATTATGTGCTGCTGTTTTAGCTGAGTTTGAGCTCCAAATGATTTAGCTTCTTTGTGGAATAACCCCCTGTGCACTTTTGTTATAAAGCATATTTTGTTAGAATTTTTTAATCATGCCTTTTTGGTAAGGTTGCTTAGAACACTCCCTGGAACAAACTGCCTTTGATTTTTAAGTAATTACACACACACACACATACACACACAGAAAATCACATATCTTTTATTTGCAGTTTTCTCTTCCTCCTGAAATTGCACTGCATGATTGCTTAAAAACATTGAAACATGCATCACAATTTTTTAGACAAGCTGTTGTTAAATCAGGAATTGGAATTTTGGGCCACAACGACCAACCCAAAAAAAGCCTGCAAAGTCCTGTAGTGTCTGAGGAGGTAATACATATAAGAGATGAGATACTTCTGCAAACTACAACAGGAAAAAAAAAAAAAAAGATCCAATCTAATAGCAATTATGTCTCACCATGTTCTCTATTTGTCCTTGCAATTTCTGTAGCTAAAAAACAAATTCATGAAGAAGATTCCCAGAGATGCAGAGGCGTCCAACGTCTTGGTGGGCGAAGTGGATTTCCTCAACAAACCCTTCGTGGCCTTTGTCCGCCTGGCTCAAGCTACAACACTAGGAGGTCTCACTGAGGTCCCCGTGCCCACCAGGTGAAATAATCTGCGATGCTTCCTCATCCCTCGCTCAACAAAACCTCCCCACGCACTCGTCATCCCTACACATAACTCACATGCGTCTTATCACCACACAGATTCCTGTTTATCCTCCTGGGACCCCAAGGGAAGGCCAAGTCCTATAATGAGATCGGCCGAGCCATAGCAACCCTAATGGTGGATGATGTAAGTCAACATTTTCTGACATGCCTTCTTTTGTAGACAGCACATGTTGACACTGACACCGTCTTCAGTAAAGGTGGGAATACAAAGTGTCGTAACAGCTGTGAGCTCTAGCTGAAGCTAAAATGTATGTGACATGTGCTTTATCCTGCCAATCCCCTGCTATTGCATTTTAATTACATCTGGTAGTGATGCTGATTGTTAGGCATCAGTTAGGAGCAGGGTTTCTACTGGGATAATGAGTCACCCATGGTTTGCTAATGGGAGTGTTATTCACGCTCCTGAATGCAGTTGTAGTTGTTTTAATCGCTTCCTATATCACCGAGCACAAAGCCAAGTGTGCTATTCCAACAGCAGATGCAGGTAGTGAGGACGGAAATAATAGGCTGTTATTTTAAATTGAACTTGCTGAAAGGGATAGTTCACCCAAAAATGAAAATTCAGTCATTATCTAGTCACCCTCATGCCGACTGAGGGTCAGGTTTAGTTCATCAGTCCTCAGACCTCTATTATAATCTGGCAGTTTAATAGGAGTTATATCGTCCATCTTACACCTCAGCACCACCCTACATGAGGTAGGTCAGCTTCAACAGCGCAATATTTCCATAATATGATCCTGTTGCACTATTTAAAGCTATTGTCTTTGCAAGGCATAAGCCTGTGTCTGGTTGTGTGTGTGAATGTTAGATCTGTCGGTCTTTCCGAGGCTGTAGCGTGCTCATTTTTAAAAGGACAGTTTTTTGGTATGCAGCGATTTGGAGATAAATCAAGATAATCAACAGACCTTGTTGTGAGCAGTTTAGTGTAGGAACTATTTACTTCTTAATAGAAAAGAAAGTAGTTTTGGCAGATTATAAAATAGTTTCGGTAGATTGTATTGCAGAATAAAAAAGTAGTTCCAACATGGAACTGCTCTCAAGAAGATGCGTGGATTATCTTGAGTAACCGGGTCATGATTTTTGGAAAGAGACACTGGTTGAGAATTTTTGTATTTATTTAGTACTTTGAGCCCCACAAGCCAAGTCCCATTTAGTCTTATTATATTGGAGAGAAGGCAGACATCTCTGCAGGCAGTATCTCCAAAACTTGGCAACTCACACTAAAACCATCTAAATGGATAAATAGCACTTCAGACCAGGAGGAAAATATGTAAAAACCAAGTCACGCCAGGTTGAATAATGCTCAAAAGTTAGGATTAATTTTGGTGAGGGGAAAAACTAGCATGGCTGCTCTCAACGGGTTCCATAGACCTCTCACCTCATGATATATGAATTTACACTTAAAAATATAATTGCAAGACTTAAGACCTCTTCTCTGCATACAGAAATCTAATTTGTCTCAAATTTTGTTCACAAATTTATTTTAAATATATGTCAAAGAGCACTTCTCAAATGTCTTTCTTCAAGATAAAACACACACGTTTTAGACGGGCCTTTTGTTGTAAGGTAAGGTAAGGTAAAGTTTATTTATATAGCACCTTTCACAGATACAAAATCACAAAGTGCTTTACATCAATAAACAGAAGAAGAAATAATAGCAACAACAATAATTGGGGAGGGAATGCAATAAAAAATTCAAATATGTTACCATGTTAACCAAAGGCCTGTCTAAATAAAAACGTTTTCAGCTGCTTCATAAAAACATCACGAGTCAATAGAACGAAGTGGTAAGGGGAGGGCGTTCCGTAATTTAGGTGCTACTGCTTGAAAAGCACGGTCACCACGGGTTTTGTAGCGGGTTCGAGGGACAGTCAGTAATTTCTGCTCAGAAGACCTAAGGGCCCAATTTGCTGTATAAGGGGGGAGGAGGTCAGTAATGTATTTGGGCGTTTGTCCGTGCAGGGCTCTGAAAGTTAGAACCAGTATTTTGAAATGGATACGGAAATTAATTGGGAGCCAGTGGAGAGAGGATAAGATGGGCGTGATATGTGATCTTTTGTTATTTTTAGTTAAAAGCCGGGCAGCTGCATTTTGAACATTTTGAAGGCGGTTAACAGAGTTTTGATTCAAACAGGTAAAAAGAGAATTACAATAATCTAAGCGAGAAGAAATAAAAGCATGAATAATCATCTCCATTTCGTCCTTGGTCACCACAGACCTCAATTTGGCGATATTTCTCAGTTGGAAAAAGCAAGATCGTACAAGTTGGTTGACATGGTTATCTAGAGACAGAGACTGGTCGAAGATGACACCTAAATTCTGAACACTTAGTAACCCAAGATTTGAAGAGTTGTAATCAGCCCAAGGCACCTGTGCAATAGTCTTGCTATTTAATCAGCCTCTCTATATGCCACACTGGTCAGCTGGAGAGCAAAAACAAAAATGTCAAATTCCTATTTTTGTGAAATGTATAAATGGGTGTCACCTGTTCTAAAAACAGCGTTTTGAGCATTTCTACATACTGGAGACCCTAAACAGTATTGGAATTACAAAAATTGGGTATGATTGGAAAGCTGAGGCTCTTGTGGTTTTAATGAGCCCAATTATATTCATGTGTGATGATGTTAGTCCCCAAAGTAGCCATTTCATTGTGGCGAGACCAATTTTTTGAAAATTGGACATGATAGTGGTTACTTGTTGGAATTAAATTCAGTTACTGGAGGCGATCTAATCAGCTGTCTGCCAAAACATGAACCTTCTGAATAGCCACAACTTCCACCGGGACATGCAGGCCCTGATCTATGAAAAGGCAACGTAAAGTGTAAATGGTTTAGAAATAGCTTTTGTGAGTTTCTCCGTAAATGTACATTTCTATATCTATTGTATTGTATATTGTACAGCCATCTGATTTAATCTTTACTTAAAACTTTGCAGATCTATGCTGGTGGCATTTGGCATTATAGTAGGTGCTTCACCAAGTGTTGCCGGGCCAATATGTGCACTCATCTAGTTCTGTTTTAACATAACATCGCAAAGATTTGGTCTGATATCCTCAACACTGTGTACACAACCTACAACAACTACAGATTTAATATTACACGGACACTAGCTACATTGTGCCAGGCTGTTGGTTGGTCCACTACTTTGGACGGGAGTGAATAATCTCATTGCCAAATTTTCTAAAAACATTCATGGTGCATGGTGCAGAGTGTGAAGCCTAATGACTTTAGTTATCCCCTGACTTTTCACCTAGCACCACCACCAAATGACAATTGTGGTTTTGAGTGAAACACAACTATTTATATTCATGTACTCTTCAAAATTAGTTGCAATAACTGTAGAAATAACTTTGGTTATTCCTTTTGAAGTGCAATTGTCAGGTCCAAATTTTTATTTGTCCAATACTTACCTGCAAAACTAATGGAACTCCCCTCAGCCTCAACTATACTTAGTCCTATAGTCCTAAGCTAAGACAATGTAGAAGGTAAACATTATACCTGCTAAATTTAAACATGTTAGCATTGCCATTGTGATCATGTTAGCATTTAACACAAGTACAGCCTCATAGAGCCACAAGCATGGCTATAGACTCCAGCCAGCTAGCAGCTCCTGTAGCTTGTTGTTTTCTCAGGGCTGTATCAAACTATCAAGGCTCACTACTTGTCATTTTACAACACAGTTGTACAATGAAATGTAAGTTGTAGCATTTTCATGCTTCACACAGGTAACAAATGTACAAATATTTGAATTAGAATAGACTGAAATAAAAACAATATATAGTTACTTATATACATATAAACCTACTCATGTACAGTATACAACAGAAAGTATGTGCAGTTGTCATTGTAGATTTCCGTAACATTTATATATGGCGTGTACAGAGGATGAGTTATGGAATCCACAGCCTGAGGAAAGAAGGTGTTCTTCAGTCTGGAGGTACAACTGTGGATACTTATGTATGTCTTTCCAGAAGGCAGCAGGGTGAACAGCCTGTGGCTGAGGAAGATATTGTCGTTTAGTTTTCTTTGGGCTCTGCGCAGGCATCTTGTCTCCCCAGTATCACTGATTTGTAGAAGATGGGTACCAATGATGTTCTGGGCAGTTTTAATCATCCACATGAAGCATGTGAAGTATGTGTGCCAAGCATAGTACTGATTTGAATTGTAAAACATTCTCTCATTAAATGCTTTCATTAAGAATTCACTATATTATTTAACATGTAGTAAGTACAGGCAGCCTTTAAATTCTATTTGCAGTTGTTTGTGAGATTTAAGTCACTCTAGACACATGGCAGTGTGGAGCAAAATGCTTCAACACATTCACTGATTTTTCTACAGATCAAAAGTTAAACTGTTTGTGTGGGAGAGAGAAAATCAATAAAGTTACCACATACCATACTTGGGAAAGGAAAAGAAAAACATTTCTGTCCTCAAATACCGCTGCTTTTAATTTTAAAAAAGTTTCACTCTGATATTTAGTTTGTGCTGTTTCTTTGGTTTACAGTCCTAATGACCTGCAGTCTGTGCAGCATGCAGCGACTATTTATGAAACTAGAACTGGACCAATGCCCAAGTCATTGCCAATTAGAATCCACCCTTTGATTTTTTTTTTTCTCTATATTATGCTCCCGTGCACTTGACTCACAATGTTTCTAGGGCATGATTAGTTACAGACTGACAGTTGTTTTTGAATGTAATCCAACTGGGGTCAAAACGCCGATACAGCTTCCACATTTTACGTTTAACAAGTCTCCAGACACCAGCAGAAAGGAATGGGAAATCTAATTCAAATCCCAGTTATTAGAGCAGTACATACTGATCACTATCTCACTATCGCCATGATGTACTGTACAGTAATCCAGGTGCTATGGTGAAATTCTCTCCCTTTATTCCCCCTCCCCCAGCTCTTCAGTGATGTAGCCTACAAGGCCAGAGATCGGGAGGACCTCATCGCAGGCATAGACGAGTTTTTGGATGAGGTGATTGTGCTTCCACCTGGAGAATGGGATCCCAAAATCCGCATCGAGCCGCCCAAGAAGGTCCCCTCGGCCGACAAAAGGTTGGAGTTTTACCATCCACCTCAGCAATGCTCATTAAGCTCACAGGTTCTTTGTCTGTGGCACAATGAGCAATATGCCCAACAACAATCATATGAAGTTGAACCCTCACCAAAATGAACTTGATTTAGGCTGACAGCAAAATAAATTGTTTCCTGAATGAAACGCTGAGGTTAGAGATTTATGCAGGGCGTATGTCAACAAGCACCGGCCAAAGCTTGCAGGGATAAAAAAGGTTCTGAAATGGCACTTACAACATAACGGATTTGCATTTTAATAACATAAATTAATTACTCGATATCCATGTGTTGGGATGGGATGGGGATAGGGATGGGGATTTTTTTTTTTTTTTTTTTTTTTTTTTTTTTACAGTTTTGAAGTAAATTTTGCAGTTCCTGAATCGATTTTATATATCCTAAATAATTAGGGCTTAGTCTGTTAACTTTATTTTAACTTATAATGGCAATTCCCAATAAAAGTTAGCATTGTGATTGTGATCAAATCTTTTTGCGACACATTTTTAACATAAAACAACATGCATGCTCCAACTTGGAGATATATTTCCTCTGCTCTGTGGAAACAAACTAATAGCTGCTGACTTCACATTGTTATCTGCAGCTTCAACACTTCACACTCACCACCTACAGTAACCTCAAAGGGTCAAAGCTCACACTCAAAATTCACAATCAATTTAAAAATACTAGGTGTAGACATTTTTAGAGCACCAACTTGATATGCAGGAACAGCTAAACATAGCACTTCACTTTAAACAGTAGATATTTTTAAATTATTCTAGTGCACATTTTATTTACACACAGTCAAGTTCAGGGTTCAGTTTCCTATGTGAAGGATGCTGATATAAAGATTCATATTTGTGTTGTGTGTAGCTGTAAAGGGCTCCATTCATTTTGGCCTATCATCTTATTTTATTTATTTTCTAGCTTACTGAACAGGAACGGCCAAATGTGGCAGTTTACTTCAAAAAGTATTTTATTTACCTCTTTTATATGCAGCATAGCAATGATGCTGCTGAAATAAAACTCAAAGACTGACTGACTGTGATGTGCATTGTTTTTTAGGACTCATGATGTACAGTAGACGTGTATGATTCAACTTTTCCCCCATGGTCTTGTGTTAAACAAGCGAACAAAAATTGCAGTATATCATAGTTTGTATTGCACTACTTGTAGAGTTGAAATACATAACAAATTGGCGCCCAAGTATCATGATAGTCCAGTCCCAGTATGTACTCTCATATGTATCTTTCCTGCAGGAAGTCAGTGTTTTCCTTAAACGAGCTGGGGCAGATGAACGGTACAGCTGGAGGAGGAGGAGGCCTGGCTCAGGATGAAGAGATGCCAGAGCAACACGAGCTGGGAGAGGAACTGGCCTTCACTGGACGGTAGGTTCATTCAGGCCGCGTGGCAAACCGCTGAGAGGATTGGACCGAACTTAACCTGACTGGCATGTGGAAAAGGCGATCTGAATACCAATTAATCAGAATTTGGCAAAGCGGGGAAATCATTTGGGTACCAATTCAACTCCCCCGAAGATGCAGATGCTCCCTAATGAGCACTTTGGCTGAGGATACAAAGATTAATCTGGTCAAATTGGCAGTGTTGGCCCGCAACTTTCTGCTGTGCCTAAAAACAACAGAACCAAGAACGCCAAATGTTCCGCCCAGTTGTTTTATCACACTGAATAGAGTATAAAATAAGATTTATAATGTGCTCAGTACAAGTTAAACTATGGGAATGAAAAAATAATAATCTTCAAAGTGTGGATTTCAAGACTGAGCAAAGGGTTTTTCATTTTGAATTTTGGAATTTAGTGAGCTTGCAGATTACCAACACCTTGCCACACTTCCCCTTTTTAAGCGTATAAGGCCTTATCTAGAGCCAGTGTTTGGTTTGTCCATTCTGAGCTACCGTAGAAACATGGCAGTGAACATGGTGGCCTTGTGGAGGAGGACCTGCTCTCTCTGTTCCATGGCAATGAAAACATGATTCCTACTTTCAGGTGATTATACGCTAATGAAAACATATGTAGACAGGGTTATTGTAGGCAACTGGACTTGGTTGGGCTCCTGAAGACATTTCGCCTCTCATCCAAGAGGCTTCTTCAGTTCTAACTGACTAGTTGGGAATTTCAGGTAGTAAACCTCTATGGGGTTGTTAACACCTTGAGAGGCATGTGACTCATGTAGCCACCCCTCCACTGAGCGAATCGTCAGGGTCACCTGGGTGAAGGTGTGAATGAGAATTGTTAAGGTCATCATGTTAGAGCCACATGAGTGTAGGTGGGTGTTCAACTGCCTGATTGGCATTGGATGTGGTGGATAGATTATGTCATCTTCCTCTTCCTCTGTTGAGTGATGGTCGTTCCAGGTTAATAAAAATGGCTGATTTTACTCCTCTCTCAAACCATCTGTCTTCCTTAGCCAAAATATGAACATTGCTGTCCTCAAAGGAGTGTCCCTTGGGCTTGAGATGTAGGTGGACTGCTGAGTCTTGTCCTGAGGAACTGGCTGTCCTGTGTTGTGCCATGCGCTTGTGCAGCAGTTGTTTCATTTCCCCAGTTCTGCACATTCCTCACTACACTGAACTGCATACGCCACATTGTCTTGCTTGTGTCTCGGTGTTCTGTCCTCAGGGTGGACAAGCTTTTGCCTCGGCACGTTGCTGGGCTTGAAATGCACAGGAATGTGATGTTTGTTAAAAATCCTCCTTTTTCTGAAATAACAATGTTTTTCTTATTGATGTTGTTTTCTTCTCGCTCACTCCCGTTTCTTTTGATGGCTTTGATAAATGGCCTTTTTGGGTAACCACAGGTTTTGAGAGCTGTGGTTCTACAAATGCCGTGACCTGGATAACTGAGAATCTTCACAGACATAATGAAAACATACTAATGAGTATTATATTCTGTTTCTGTCATAGATCCCTACATGTATGTCTCGATATAAGTTTAAAAACTCTCCACTTCTGTCTGTCTGTGTACAATAGCTTCTGTGGCGGTCTGTACCTGGACATAAAGCGGAAATTGCCATGGCTGCCTAGTGATTTTTATGAGGGTTTCCACATCCAGTCCATCTCTGCTGTGCTTTTCATCTATTTGGGCTGCATTACCAACGCCATCACCTTCGGGGGCCTGCTGGGAGATGCTACCGACAACTATCAGGTAAAAACGCAACAAGTCAATTAATTGTAGTCAATTTGTGTGAACTTGGTTTATCAAATAGATATGAATTAACAGCGTGGATTATATACATGCTGCCAGGCTGTGTATCTCCATCATTTACACCATCGTAGAACCTTTTTCTGGCATCGTCATGGATCTTTTAAAGGAGCACCTCCATATAAATTCTGGCTTTGCAGTCATTTATCATCATTTATTTAATTACTACTACCAAGCTACTACAAGGGGTTGTGCTCTGATGCCTTCACATGACCTACATAAGCAAACAAGACCATCCATGAGAAAATTGGATATTTCTATATAGTTACTCTTAATGGATCAGTCAGTGGTTTCATTCTCTGTGAAATCAGATGAAACAAGCCTGTGTTTACATTTTCCCAGCCAAATTTATATTGAGTCATGTAGTAGCCAGTTAAAAAGAAGCAGTAGGAAATTTCTAATCAAGATAATTTTATTTTTTTGTTCTATTTTGTGGTTTATGGCGATGGAAACACTGCCGCTTTTGTCCACGGGGGTCTCCAAAATCAACACAATATGAAAGTTCCTGGTAGTAGTTTTAGTGATGAATACATGCATTTGAAAAAAACAACAATGTGAACAAAAAGCTACTTTTAAAGTAATACTTTGCTATATATGCTTATTAATTTTCCTCTCCGAGAGATGAGAACATCAATACCACTCTCATCTCTGTCCGTGAAATATAATGTTACGGCCAGCAGCTGATTAGCTTAGCTTAGCATAGAGACAGGAAACAGAAGGTTCAAAGGAAAGGAAATCCAGAGAAAACCAAATTGCGTTGTTTGTTTTTTTTACTGGGGCTTTGTGTAGACCTATTTATTGGATGTTGTCACAGTGAGGTTTTCAGGCATCCAGCAGAGACTTCAGCAACTCATTACTCTCATCCAAGAGACATATTCACAGAGACAGAGCGCAATTAAGTTCTACCCACACTGGAGGGGAAAACAATTCAATGCTCTCCACTGACTTTGTATTATGTGAAGGTGCCTCCTTGTAATTTCCGTCTGCTAGCAAACAACAGAAAAACATCTGAACGCTGCTGTGAGGTGGGATGCACTGCCAAAGCATTAAAGAACCCAGATCAAAATGTTTAAAAGTTGACGACCTGAAAAACTGAGCTTTTAGGAAGACAAAAGTGGATACAGGAGCTCAGTTGGTACAGTATTCACCCCATGTACTGAGGCTGTGAGTCCTCTGCAACGGCCTTGGGTTCCCAACTACAGCCCTTTGCTGCGTGTCATAGCCCCCCTGTCATATCCTCAGCTGTTTTATCATTAAAGGCATAAAAAAAACAAAAATATATATTAAAAAAAAGTATATACAGGCAATCAGACATGAGGCATTTGTAGAAAGAATGGAAAAACTATGGGATCCTGACACTCAGTTGCCAATTTATCCGGACAAACTGTAGAGGTTGAAGCTTTTTTGATTTGTTTGGTTAATGATGATCTTACCTGGGGATTTGATCAAACAGTTGTAGATATCAAAGCACTTCACTTTTGGCAGTTCAGTGGGAACACGTCTCTCAGAAAAGGAGAAGAGACACAGACAATATTGAGTTTTTTCAATATATCTTTTCCTCTCTTGAAATGTAACGTTTTTAGTTAGCTACACACATTTTGTTGGTGTTTTGGTCTTTGGTTCCATATTGTGGTGCTAATTTTTTTCCCTTCTGGTGGGCGTATTTTTCAGAGAATAACATGGGCGCTCTGTCTCTATAGTACAGCATATACGTCTGATGAGAGGTAGGCTGAGAGCTTATTAATTCCACCTAAATGCACTTATTTAGTCTCATTTATGAAGAAGACTAAAATGTCCTATATTGTTTTCTTGCTGAGATGAAATTTAAAAAATGTTAACTCAGCCTCAATGCATTCTCTTATTTATAAAATATTTAACATATGCACAGCTGCAATTGATTATGAATCAATTCTTAAATTAATCAATAACTATTTTGCTAATCGATAATCAATGAGAAAAAAGTCTCAATTCTCTGATTCCAGCTTCACAAATGTGGACATTTTCTGGTTTCTTTGCTCTTTAATATCTTTGGGCTGTGGGAAACACTGATCGACATTTTTCAACATTTCGACATTTTATAGACCAAACAACTCCTGTAGATCTAAACATGTGTATATGTCTTCAATAGCCCACCTCAAGATGATACAGAAATGGCATTGAAAATGGTCGGGAACGTTCATTTATGCAGTCCATTGTGAATTGGGCGATGGTTTGTCATTTTTAAAAAGTGGATCAAAAGTGGATGTATGTGACATGGAAATGTTACTGCGGTAAGTTAATTACTGAAAGCAGCTTCTCTTATCATTAAAGTAAATTGTTAGAGACAAAACAATGTACAATTAAAAATTATCTCAAAAGTCGGCACTGCCCAACATAATTTACACAGTGCTTTAATGGTCAGAGAGGCTGCCTTCTGTTTTGTTTCCATGCACATGTAAGTAAAGCTATTGCAGCAAATATCTTTGATTTTTTTCAGCAAGAAAACTAAAAACTGGCTTTATAAATAGACAGGACAGAAGAAACTCTCTAGGCAGACATCATTTTTTCAGACAGCTCTGATTGAACAATTTCACTGCATAACCTCGACTGTGTGAGTGTGAGACCTTTCACATTTGTAGAAGAACACCGAACATTAATTAGCAGATCTTGACTGATCCTGTCAGATTTAAACAACACTTCTGCATGTAAATGGCATATTGTCTCTCTCTCTCTTACAGGCACACAGCTTCATCTTATTTCACACGCCTGCACATCATCCACTGTTAACCAGAAGGTTGATTTTTATGGCCTGTGGATTAACTGCAGTGCCCTTGAAACACAGCATACATGTGTTGTGAATTCATCCATGTGGGCTCATTTTACTATCTGAATAACGCACCCTTTAAATAGCAGGAAAATACTGCGCATTGACCTTTGGCCAGGTTTTTGTTGGTCAATGGTGTAATCGCTTTCTGCTGCCTCAAGATAGCAATGTGCCTGAGCACCCCTCATTATAAGACCAAACATGGGCGCACAGATGAGCACAAGTACATTTGCTAACCTCACAATGTGTAAATGACAACTGTGTCGGTCAGAAAATAGCAGCTGGCCTGTGTGCCGGCCATAAGATAAAGCCCAATAAGTTAATTTGTGAGATTTACAGGTGCTGTAATACAGATTTTGTTAAGCTAAGGTAAACAAAATAAAGGATTTATTACTTATCAGTTATGCATGCATGAATGATTGTATGTCTGGGTGTTTGTGACACAAAGACGTGTTCAGTGCCAGAGCATGCTGAGATTATTATTGCTACCAAGTCACATTCACATTTAACATGGCTAGGGAGTCAGTAACCCAATTATAAACACAGGCACGTTGCAGCAGTAGATTAAAATCAACTGGTGTCAGCCCAGGAAGTGTAATTTGTGTGTCATATTTATCAGGTTAGACGAGATATATCGACAGCCTTTAACTATGAACAGCAGGTTTGTCATACGCTGTTTTCCTGTTTTTAATGCTGTTTGTCCTGAATTGAATAATATCTGCTTCAGAATGTCAATCATCCAAATGTGTTTGCGTCTTAGAACGACTGAGAAAAACTGCAGTCAGCATCATTTATTTATGTTTAGAATAAGAAGAACATACTTTATGAGTCACCCTCAGGGATTCATTCAGTTTTTTTCACTCCATTGTTAATTATTTTACATGTATGTAGGCTTGTATACACACGTGCACATGCAGTTTGTGGGAGGGGTGGTAGGGTGACGGAAGCTGCCCAGAAACAGGTGCCCCAAGCAGATGGGGGTTTGGTGCCTTGCTCAAGGGCACCTCGACATTACCCAGGAGGTGAACTGGCACCTCTTCAGCTACCAGTCCACTCCGTACTTTTTAGGTCCAATCTGAACTGAGCTACTGCCACCCAAGCTGCTGGCTCGGTCATAAAACAGTGATGTCACTGACTCTCCAATACGAACTTCTCCACGTCAGAGTGTCGGGCTTCATAAATTACTCACAGGGTCCGCTGACTGCACTGTGAGGTCAAAGTATTTTTAGTTCCTTGTGGTTTGACATCAGACCAGGTCTCCCTTTTTCCTATTCATGCATCAATACATTTGCACCAACACAAACACACACACACACACAAGCACACAGGAATCGTTTCAGATAAGTGCTCCAACTGGCACTCATTCACTCCTTTCGCTGTCAAGTTGAAATACAACATCTTGACCCTTTGTTTAATATCTAATTCACTCACACACAGCAGCTGCTCCAACCTCACACACTCACACACACTCACACACACACATCTCCTTTATTTATTGTTATTCCTCTTGTCCCCCCCCATCTCATCTAAAGCTCCTTCTCTTCCATCAGGGTGTGATGGAGAGTTTCCTGGGAACAGCTCTGGCAGGCTCCGTCTTCTGTCTCTTCAGCGGTCAGCCCCTCATCATCCTCAGCTCCACTGGACCCATCCTCATCTTTGAAAAACTCCTGTTTGAATTCAGCAAGTGAGCTTCCTTACAGCCAATTGATCTCGCAGTAGACAGACTGCAGCGTGGAGTACTGTGGACTCCCTCTTTAATGTCAATTAGTGGCTTATTTGATAATCCCATTATCGAGAAAAACACAGATAAATCTCCTGCTGTACAGTGTGTGACCCCTCTCTGTGATTCTGTGCATGATTTGCATTCAGCCGAGAACGAGGGTGAAGAGATTTGTTTTAAAATGCGGCTCATGTAGCAGCTATCAAAGTCTATACACGTCAGTTTTTTTCTAGCTTTTATTCCCTTCAGGCTTAAATTTAAAACACATCCAATGATGGTCTGTATTGCTAAGATTGATTTCACATTAATTTGCTGGCTCCTTTATCCAGATGAAAGCGGGGAAAAAGTCTAATTGGGTTCAGTCCATTAAAAGAAGAAACTTTGAAGTATGCAGATAACAAATGAAGACATTTCTGGCGGCAACGACTGTGTCAAAGTGCCTGCCAAACTTTTGTGTCATGAAGCTCTCCTTTGATTGATCGAAGGTCAGATTTGTTAGAATCAGGTACTGCATTTGTGAAATCTTTTTTCCTCATCCATATGTGCCCTTCATAAATACAGATAATGTATTTGCAGAAGTGCAGAATTGAATATGTTTGTGTTGGTTGTATACTAGGGTTGGGCGATATTGTAGTTTTTTTAAGACACACAATGTCAAGAAGGTAGATATTCTTACGCCTGTTTTCCTCAATAAATAGATAAATACAACTGCACACCATCTGAAAAGGGAATAGGAATGTAACATCACTGAAAATGAGTCGGCCATTTTTGGAGGGTACCAACCATAACCTGTACAAAGTCACCATCCATTTAGTGAGGTATTCCCAACTAGGGATGCAACTAATGATGATTTTCATATTGATTAATCAAGAAAATAATTGACCGATTAATCAACTATGACAATAATAGTTTTAAAATGTCAGAAAATGGCAAAAAAAATGATGATCAGTGTTTCCCAAAGCCTAAGATGATGTCCCAAATGTTTTGTTTTACTCACATCCCAAAGATATTCAGTTTCATTCAGAGAAGAGCAAAGAAAAAATTTACTCAGACCAATTAATCAATTATCAAAATAGTGGGCGATTATTTGATTGATCATTGTAGCTCTAGTCCCAACCATATATGTAGACGCCACATTGGCCTCTGGATTATGTATGTCGATTGTGCCGCCATTTTCAGTTGGTCAAGACTGGCCTGTAACCCAATAACTAAAAATCAGTAGAATGGTAAGAAAAGCTGTTTCTAACTTACTTTTCTTAGCTCTTGAACCCTTGAATATAAAAATGACTCATTGAAAAAAATCACATTGACAGATAAGGACAGTCACATACACTATCCTTTTAAATGGCAGCATCGCCCCAAAATGTTCCGCGACTCCCATTAATTCAAGTTTGTCACTTTCACCACACCAAGACTGGCTTAATTGCCTTGTCAACTCGTTGTAAAACTTCATTCAAATTTAACAAAAACAAAATAAAACTCACCAAAACCATACTGGTTCATCTTTCCACTGTTCCAACAATCACCAGGTGTTGTTTGGTCCAAATAAATCTTTGATTCGCCGAATTAGATGTGAAAATATTCTGGCTCTACGAGCTGTCTTTTTTCACTGCTGTGCACAAAAACACATGATTCTTATTTTCAGGTGGTTATACATTAATGAAAACATACTTATGAACATTATGTTCCATTTCTGCCAATACATCCCTTCAAATCTTACAGACTGGACCTTTAAATTTAAAATGACAAAAATCACCCAAAAACCCCAACCAATATGTTTTTTTACATGCCTGTCCTCCATCAGTGCTTCCATTATGCTTCTCTTACTTCCCCTTTTCAAAGGAACAACGACATAGATTACATGGAGCTGCGTCTGTGGATCGGCATCCACTCCTGCCTGCAGTGTTTCATCCTGGTCGCTACGGACGCCAGCTACATCATCAAGTACATGACACGGTTCACTGAGGAGGGCTTCTCCAGCCTCATCTCCTTCATCTTCATCTCCGACGCCATCAAGAAGATGGTGGGCTCCTTCAAATACTACCCCATCAACACCGACTTCAAGCCCGACTACGTCACCACCTACAAGTGCGAATGCCTGGCCCCAGACCCGAGTGAGTTCACCCCTTGGCTCAGGGGGATACGAGGGCATTATCCACAAGGAGGCAGCGGGGTTTCAAGAAGTTCTGTTTGGGTTCAGTTGACTAACTCCTCCGGCAGGATTCAGTTTACAAAAGCTTTTATTGTGGAGAAAATTTCTCCCACTCTTCATGACATAAAAGCTTAATAACTTTGCTTTTATGTCATGAAGTTTGGGAGAGTGACTGCTCTTTTACTCAAGGAAATGACATTAGAAGGTTTTTTTCTTTTAAGCTGCACTTTACTGTAAGCAATTTAAAACAAGGAGTTTTCATGGACAAGTTTATTCATCTAAATTTAAAGTTTTTGGTTGTGAAATGAAAGTAAATCAATGGCTGCAGTTAAAAATTTCCAGGAAAAAAATTGGAAAATGGTGAACAGTAATTTAAGGCAGAAGCTGTTGATGAGCTAAACCTGGAAAATCACAGCTGTGTCCTTCAGGACTGGAATGAAACGCTGTCTCACACAGTCCTCCATCCAGGCACAGCTGAATCCTTCAGTGTTAGATCTTTTGTCTCTTTTATATGAAGCATCCTCTAACCGTGTTGTGTTAATAATACAGAGTTCATGAAGTCATACATATCACACAGGTGCCTCTTACAGCCATTTTAGCTTACCAGTATGTGATGATAGGCAACGTCAGGTTAAAGAAAAATGTTAATTAATTGATTTTCTGAAAGTATAATTGAGTTTTATGGTTTTTTTTAGCTGCTAAACTAACTAACTGGTTATAAACTTATTGCAGATATATGATTTTGGCCTGAAGAAATTGCGATACAGAAATGCCAAATATATGTTACATATTATTATATTCAATAGTCCTCATCATGTTCTCTAGAGCAGACCATTAAAGACCAGTGTGAAGGATTTAGTGTAATGTTGTGGTAGTGAATGTAGTGCAGATTGCAGCTAACTCACCTCATCCTCCCCTTCCAAGCATGTAGGAGAACCTATGAAACCTATGAAAAAAGCAAAAGGCCGTATTAAAAGCCATTGTTTGTTTTTTTCCGTTCTGTCCTGGGCTGCTGTAGAAACATGGCAGTTCAACAGTCTGAGGTAGCGAAAAGCCAACGATTCTTATTTATAGGTCGTTATACACTTACAAAATCGGATTTCTGAATATTATATTCCATTTCTGCCATATTCTGCCAATGAATCTACCCAATTTTTACACACTGGACCTTTAAATTCAGATTTTTCATTGTTTGTCCACCAGAGAGCACTGACAAGTTGATTTTTACACTATAAAATACACCACTCAGTACATGTCATGATCAGTATTACTTAACAACCAAATAAAAAGAATCCATTTCAAAAATGATTGTTGATCTCAACAGTGATGGGCAAGTTACTTTCAAAATGTAATATTACTTATTACAAGTTGTTTTCAGTAAGTTTATAATTTTACTGACTGTGTAAAGTAAGATGATGCACTACTATTGCTTTACTTTCACCAAAATAACCACAGAAGTATGACAAGACATTGTAAAGTTGAAGAGGGTCATGTTGTTTCAAAGCACTATCCCGCAAACACCCCTATATTTCAACACTTACAATAAAGACATAGCAGTGCCACAATGTCATTATTAAATTGAAACAAATGAGCAAAATTGACTTGAAATCAAAGGTTAGAATTGCGATTCTCCTCAAATTTTTTTCTCTCCACTCTGCCTACCTCCGACAACACTTTAAAGACGACACGAAGAGTTTAAAAATGCACAGAACCAATGATTTGTTGATCTCTGCAAACCAAGGCTCGATAGTTTAACAAAGGCATAGCTGTCAGAGCCCCCCCCCAAAAAAAGAGTTTAAATTGAAAATTCTAAAAATCTAATCTAATCAAGACCTTAAAAACAAAAGTCAAGATCAAATACTGGATTTGGAGAATCATTTGAATCATTCTCTCAGCGTATGCTCACATCTCAGCTCTGTCTCATGGGCGTAGCCATGACCTATAACATTTATCTATGCTTCAAGTCTGTTTGTTCAAAAATATACGCATAAACATAGGGGTTAATTAAGCAATATCACACGAGAGGGAGTGCTGTGTTCAGTGTGTGCTGGTGTGATTGTCTGCGGCACTCGGCCTGCGGCCTCGTGCCTACGACCGAATCACACCAGTGCTGATATTTACAAACACAGCACGACGTCGAGTGTGATATTGCTTTTATACAACAGTACTACAAGCACATTTTTATTGGTTAACGGTAATAAACAACAAGAGATTATGATTTGTTTGTTTAGTTAATCATTTATTTGGCTCCGCCAACACAAGTAGTTCCATAACAGGAGAGACTGTGGCTGTTGCCAAGCAACACATAAACATTTCCCACACAAGTTTGCTACTGTCGGCATATTACCGCTACTTTGTTACGTTGTCGTTTACATTAATCTGGACGTTACCAGTGCTGAAAACCGGAGGGGCACCATGTACGAGGAGCGAGGAAATCCGCTCTGCCCGGTTGCGTCGCTCGCAGCGGAGTGATAGTACTGTCTGTAAACAGTCCCAGTGCGTTGTTGCTCTATATCAGCACTCATGGAACGTCTCTGGTCCAATCAAATTACTCGGTCGGAACTAACTGTTGTATAATGTCCAATAAACCCCAAGGAACCTTGGCTGTGTGCTCCTCTCTGGCTCTCTGCTCCGGTTTGTAATATAGGCTAAAATATTGTAGCGAGAAGCAACGGCCTACATTTCCCATCATGCTTACAGTGCTGGACTGATGATCTTGAATTTACTGGCATATGTTCCACGTGTTACTTTTTGTTAGCATTTGGAAAATGCGTTTTTGTGGTAATTGTCATTTTGCTGATTATCAACTTTAACTATTGTTTGTTTGGTTGCATGGCTTAATAGAAAAATATAATCTTGATTAGATTCCTTCATCGTACAGATTCCCTCATGTTCACTGATCTGTTGACTTATTTTTGAAAAGGGCAGGGACTTGTAAACATTGATTTCTGTAACTGATTTGTCTCTTGTCTGTTTTCGCCATGCACAAACACTTTGGCTGCCATCTCTTGCAAGTGAGTACCTCTTTGTTTGTCTGCATGGGCCTCGGAGTGCTCTCTGCGACGTCCAGCAGCTGGATTCTCATTATGTTCTTTTTCTTTCCCTTCTGTCTTCCTCCTCGCCCCCCTCTTCATCTTCTGTCTCATCACCTCCCTGTCTCCCACTCATAAACAGTGGCTACAATGATCTTCAATGGTTTAGTTCCAATGCCAGATAACAGCTCTAGTGTCTCTGGGGTAAGTGCTGGTTTTCATTCAATTCTTATTTTTTTGCCTCATTTTGGTGCTTTGTATTTTAGGGATGAATGTTTATAGGGTCAGTAACATTTCAAATTTTTCCACAATGATTAACAGGGGGTGACAAGAGTGTTAAGATCAACTCTGTCTGATAAAGAAGTGGCTTTGCTCTCCTCTTTCTCTCCTTTGTTTGTTCATCACCATCCATCCCGCCATCATCATCCTCTCTCGCTCTCCTCCGTGGATTATAACTTCACATCCGTGCCGGCATTTTTCACTCTGTCTGTGTTTGCGTTTTCCTCTGCGTCTATGTCAAAACACTTCACTCTTCATCTCTTCGTCCTCTCCATCACTGCCACCCACCACCCCAGTTGAATGTGACAGCTCTGGACTGGAGCCAGCTGAGCAAGAAGGAGTGCCTGAAGTACGGAGGCTCCCTGGTGGGAAAGTCCTGCAAGTACGTCCCCGACCTGGCCCTCATGTCCTTCATCCTCTTCTTCGGCACCTACTCCATGACCGTCTCCCTCAAGAAGTTCAAGTTCAGCCGCTACTTCCCCACCAAGGTGACAAATCCATCAGTGTATCTTTTCTTAAATGAACAAAACAGCCTATTTTGATAACTGATTAATTGGTTTGAGTAATTCTTTTAAAGGCAAAAAAGTCCAAATTCACTGACTCCAGCTTCTTAAGTGTGAATATTTTCTGGTTTCTTTACTTCTTTATGACAGTAAATGGAATATCTTTGGGTTGTGGGCAAAACAAGACTTGTGAGGGCATAATCTTGCGCTTTGGCAAACACTGATTGACATTTTTCCACGTTTTCTGACATTTTAAGGACCAAACATCTAATTGAATAACTGAGGAAAATAAGTGTCAAATTAATCGACAATAAAAAAAATAATCATTTGCAGCCCTAATCCATTTTAAATTAAAGTTACCCTGAGGAGCTTTCTTGTAAATAAACAAAAGTTATGTTTACATTCAGTGTTCGGCTCACTAAACCCTTTTGAGTACACAAACTTATCGTAAATCGCTCGTTTAATTCAACCACCTGTTCATGAAGATTTTAATCATTAGCATCCTTTGTGCAAATTCGGCAAGTTTTAGTCACAAGAATGTTACGAAATGGCAAAAAGAAGCCACAGAGCTCCAAGTCCTGCTGTCAAAAATCAGAAACATAACACATATAACACTGTCAGCAGTGATATCAAGGGACCTGAAACAATTAGAAAATATTATGACAGCTGCCAGCAACGTGCCGTTATAGCTGTGCTGCACTGTGACAGATATAAAAGAGTAATTGTTTGACATGAAGTTGGATGCTTAAAAACATCTTGCCAAAGCGAAGCAATGATGAGATAGAAAAGACAGAAGCTCAAGCTGTTGTGATAGTCACAGAAATAAACAAGAGAGTATTATACAGCAGGTGATGTTACGCTGACAGGCGTTATACCGCAGGATGTTCTCTTGTAACACTGAGGCAACTGCTTCAGCTGACATGTCAAATTATGTCAATTAAAAAATCAGAAAAAGGAAGAAAAAACATTCCTAAATTTTGCAGTACATTGGTACATCATAGTGATGATGATGATGATGATGGTGATATATTCAACTGAATATTAATTTTGCATTATTATTTCTTTATTTTTTAGTAAACTTTAGTAATAACATTTGTACAACCCCACTTCCAAGAAAAATATGACGTGGGGTAAAACATAAATAAAACCAGAGTGCAATGATTTGCACATACTTTAGATTTGTATTGAATTGAATACGGTACAGAGAAAATATATTTAATGTTCAAACTGATTAACTTTATTGTTTTTTGTAAATATGCACTCATTCTGAATTTGATGCCTGCAACATGCCTGAGCTCATCTGAGGTGGAGAAGTGTGAAGAAAAACAAAAACAAACTGTGGTCTGAACAGTCTACATTTTGGATTGTTTTTGGGGAATGATGGAGATTATGTCCTCTGAGGTGAAGAGAGGACCATGGCAGGGCTAACTGTCACATCTGTGAAGACCCCATTGATGCTGAAAGGCACAGGTTTTGGAGCAACAGATGCTGCCATCCAGACGTCTTTTTCAGAGACACTTTCTGCGAGTGTTACAACAGCATGACTTCGCACTAACAGAGTTCAGGTACTAGACTGACCTGCCTGCGGTCCAGACCTGTCTCCCATTGAAAATGTGTGGTGCATTATGAAGCAAAAAATATGCCAACAGAGACCCCGGACTGTTGAGCATCTGTAGTCGCATGTTAAGCAAGAATGAGAAAGAATTTCACTCTCAAAACTTCACAAAGTTAGTGTCCTCAGTTCCCAGTGTTGAGTGAGTGTTTTTAAAAGAAAAGCTGATGTATCACAGTGGTAAACATGCCCCTGTCCCAACTTTTTTGGACTTGGGGTTTGTGCAAGTGATTTACTGTGTGCATCCTTCAGATTATGCAAGCGTTTCTTTCCTCATAAAATATTTGCACATAAAAGATTTTTTTTAATTGTTGTGCAGTGTTTGCATTCATGTATACTAGCTAGCAGTCTTCTTCTTCACTGCTTTTGTTTGCGCTTCTTTGCCGTCATTGCCACTGGCCATCAATCAGTGCAATAGCATCCTTGTTTGCATCCTGGTTCTGCACGATGCAAACCAAAGAGGGAACTTTCCCCCAAAAAATATTGCTCTATAGCTCTACTAATGATCAGAAACTCTTTAAGATATATTACAGGATAAGATAAGATATGATAAAGCTTTATTAATCCCAAAGGAAATTATTATACCACAATTAATTGTAATAGAAAAATAATAATGCTCATGATAATGAAAAGTAATATTGCACATTATATCAAAACATGGCATACATAAACATAACATTGAATGTAACAGAAAATTAATAATAAAATAAATCCAATCAGTACTAAAAGCAGGTTTTAACATGGTCCGAGCAGATTGTGAAAATCGTAAAGTTTTACATTTTTAGAGCAAAAGGTCAGATGCAGATGACTTGAGAGTTTATAACGATGACTGGATTTTGACTCTGGGTCAAGCTGTTTTTAAGATAATTACAAAAGCTTGATTATCAGCGCATCACTTTGAGGTCAGTAAGTATCATATGGGCCTAAGTCATGGGTGAAATTTATAACCTACCTGCCAGTTTTTGTTCTTTGGTTTTTTTTCAGCTTTACAAACACCATTGCCAGAGAGACATAATAAGAAAAAGAAATGTTCACAGGGTTACCACAGGGACTCAGTAAACACTCGAAAAAATATCACATGCATGGATTGCTACATTGCTGTCAAGTACAATTCAACCACTTGGAGATTCAGACCCTGGACCTTAAGGTCAGACTGTTACTTGAGTTTTTGTTGCTGAGTCTTTTGTATCTTAAGGCCCAGCTAGGGACAGGCATTGCAAATTACCTTCGGCTATAAATGCTATATAGTGTGTGGCATTGATTTATGCTACATACTTGTCCCCATACAGATAAACATTAAATAAATAAATAAATAAACAGGTTTTGTATTTAGACCATCAGGACAACACAGCTGTCCCTGACAGCAGTTGACACTAAACTTTAACTTAGTTCTTCACGCAGTCAGTAAAGTACTGCATCGATGTTAACGATAGTGAATAACTTGATGATGTGTAACACTTTTGTAAGATGATGAGTTATCATAGAGGCCTCTTATGTCTCACCAAAACAATGTGCACCAAGCTGATTATCAAGAGTAGGTGCAACACTCTGAGCCAGAAGACCCCCTTGTTGGCACTTTTGATAATTGATGTACTTGTTAGCAGCACAGTGGTCTGCTGTTGATTGTAGCCGTGTTTGTGCAATCCCCTCAGGCCCAACACTGCACAGCTGCTCACATCTGTTCTATCTGCTCTCTAACAGGAAGTGGCTAGTCAAACTGACAAAACAAGCTGGTCCCTTCTTCTTTCTCCAGACACAGAGATGACACTTTGACTCAAGTGAAGCCAGACACATCTCCTCCATCACCCTTTCAGTATTTATGAGCTGCCTCCCGTCAGACTGTGCCTCTGCTTTCAGTTCTGCAAATAATTTATCTCACTTGAACTTTTGTTTTGTTTCTCTCTGTTTGGGGCACCAGCTGAGGAAACTCATCAGCGACTTCTCCATCTTCATGTCCATCATGACGTTCGTGGGGCTCGATATGTTGATGGGACTCAAAACTCCCAAGCTGATTGTCCCCACGGAATTCAAGGTACAGCGAGTTATTATACTCTAGGTCCATGCTTTAAAGGAGTAGTTTCAAATTTGGGGAAACGCACACGTGTTCTTGCTTGTAGTTAGATGAGAAGGCTGATACCACACTCATGTCTGTCCTTTAAATATGAAGCTGGAGCCCAGAGACAGTTAGCTTAACTTAGCTTAGCGTTCTCTCTTAACCCAGCTGGTTGTGGCAGGTGGCCGCTCACCCACAGCTTGATTCTGTTCAGTGTTTCTGCCTGTTAAAAGGAAGTTTTTCCTCACCACACCAAGTGTAAGTTCATGGTGGGAATTGTTGGGTGATTTTGGTTGGCTCAACAGCGCAATATGTGGTATTAGCCCCTTTATTTATTTATTATTATTATTTTTTTCATGGTCAAAGCAAGCTGACTGCAGTGGAAAATCTGAAAATAAAGACAGACACAATGACCAAAATTATTTGTGGTGTTTTAATAAGCCTTTGCAAAGGATCAGCACAGTCACACACAGAGGTAGCGTAAAAGTAGCTGATAGTGAGTCAAGAATGCACATTCATCTTATGGAGCAAAAAGACAAAGAAGGCTGAATCAGGATGTGTCTACGTGTACTGAAGACAAAAGTTGTCCACCTGTTGAGGGAGGACAGAACTCATCAGTCCCATACAGGAAAAGCAACAGTGTGGTCAAGGACACGAAATTAGGTTGTTCCTCATTAAACAATCCTCCTCATCTTTTCAGGTTATACCAGGCCGGTTCATACAAAGTACGAGTTCAACATATAATTTTCCTGCGACCGCGCATACAGCAGCAGCCCACATACCAGTGCAAGCAGAACAACGGGCTGCTGTATAACAAAAGAGAATGCTGGCTGAGCTAATATTAGTGTTGCAGCATAAATTTTCATAAAAAGCAACATTAAAAAACAGCGTTCAACCTACTACTCTTGTTATTTAGTTGGCTTCAAATGGGGCGTAACATTCACATAGTTTCTCTTGACTGTCCCTCAGTACTACAACATTAGCCACGTAGCATGCTAATGCCAAATTCAACAGGTTAACTTATAAAGTAAACACTAAAACAACATAAAACACAGCAAAACTTGCAGCTTCCATGTTTGAAGCTGGGTCACCAAGGGCCGGTATCAATACGTCAAACCATTACCAAATATTCGCCCTCCTAGTGCTTGGGGGAAAAAAAATTATGCATGGATTTATTCATTTAACATAAATTGAAGTGTCAAACAAGAAAGGAAAAACAAAACACAAAGATAGCAGTTGTTGCAGCTGGCAGTATATCAAAATGCAGCAGCCCTGTATTATATTGCTTTCAATTTGACAGATATAAGCTGCCTAATAAAGTGGCCAGGCTGTAGCTGTCTCCCCGGCTTCCTGGTTATGGCATCATACTCATACTAACAGAGTATTTGTCTTCTCACTTAACTCTAGGCAAAAAGCAAATAAAGGTATTTCCCCAAATGTCAAACAATTTGGATACTGACTGAAAATGTCTTTTCATGATCTTCTTTCTAAAATGTTTATGCACCACTGCTCAGCTGTTATGGAATTAAAGTCTCCCTCTCCCAAATCATCGTCTAGCCAACTCGGCCTGATCGCGGCTGGCTGGTGATGCCATTTGGAAAGAATCCTTGGTGGATTTACGTGGCCAGCTTCGTCCCCGCTCTCCTCGTCACTATTCTCATCTTCATGGACCAGCAGATCAGCGCAGTCATTGTCAACCGCAAGGAGAACAAACTTAAGGTAGGCTGGGTGTGCTTAAATTTGCATTTGAGTTCCCTTTTTGTGGGCAGTACAGATCTTTCATATTATAACATATTGTTGCGTGTTTCCACCTCTGATATATAGCACTTTATTTGATTTAATCAATGTGATTTTTCTTTTTTTAAAGAACAAAACATGACAGCCAGAGTAACATTCAAAATATAACAAAATATATTCAGACAAAAGCCATCATCAGTCATCACAAACATGATCTATGTGTGGTTTGGCTGGCAGAAAGGCTGCGGCTATCACCTGGATCTTCTCTGGGTGGGCATCCTCATGGCCGCCTGCTCCTTCATGGGCCTGCCCTGGTACGTCGCCGCCACCGTCATCTCCATCGCCCACATCGACTCGCTGAAGATGGAGAGCGAGTCGAGCGCTCCCGGAGAGCAGCCTCAGTTCCTCGGGGTCAGGTCGGTCCACGGTCAAATAAATACACAGAACACAGAAACGAAAAAGAAAACTAACTTAATCCTTAATCTTCAGGCTGCCACCGGCAGTATCACAGTAGGAGAGAAACGCCTCGCTCAGGCCTTTGAAGATGAAATACAGAGAGGCCTTGTGAAATTGACTTGACTTGTCTTTTGTGTATATGTCATCAATGTCCAATATACAGAGAACAAAGAATGACGGGCATTTTGGTGTTTGCTCTCACTGGAGTCTCCATCTTCCTCGCTCCAGTACTAAAGGTATGAAGCCCACAGTGGATTAACATTACTGTTTGTCCAGCATGAACAATGTATGGCTTTTTTTCTGTTTCCTGTTGCTTGGAATAGGGTTGTAATGGAGGGCAAATCCATCTAAATTGAGGTTACTTCTCAATATAACTGAGTTTTGTTTTGTCAGTTTTCTTATGATTTTCTACTAGTGTTCAAGCTGATCCTCTGTTATTATTTCCACTATCACTGTAGAACCCCGAGAGAAAGTGTTCAGTTAAATAAATAAATAAACGAGAGATTCTAACATAAATCATCATATGAATTTGGGTGAAAAGAAGTCTGGAATGCAGGATCCCATCCCGTTTGTCCCAAAAATGAACAGTTGTATTAACTGATAATATGAACAAGCTAAAACGAGAGCTGTCGGTATGATGCTGTGAGACTGGAGCTGAAGGCAAAAATGCTGAGGGGACACAGTAATATTGAAAAATGCGGCACTTACACAATATATTGTGTAATTTGGAGCGCTGCCAAATTGTCATGAATAATTGATAATATAATGGAGATACGAGCAATAAGCTTCTGCTGTCACCGGAATGAAGAAGACTCTTAAAACAAGAGAACCTTTTAATTAAATTATCAATTATCCAAATGAATTAGTAAATCAGTTGTGGGTGTTTGTTTTTTTTTAACTCTCTGGTTCCATGGAAACATCCTGATCAAATCACTTTTCTGGCCATAATTCCTGCTTTGAGATGACAGATGACAGAGAGTGAAGCTGCCACTGCAGGAGGGATTTGTGATAAAAGTGTCTAAAAAATATGTCTGTGAGCTCCTCCAGCTTAATGACAATCTTATTTGCTGAAAAGACGTTAAAAATGACTCTAACACACCTGTCGCCCTGTGCGTAAATTGTTCATTCGTCTTGTAAACACAGCCAGGACACCGTTCATATCACCCTCTGTAACTGATCTTCATGATATTAAGTGCAAATTATTTAAGTTAGAGCTGCAATGATTAATTGATTGATTTGATTGAAAATCAACACTGCCAAAGTCATTCTGAATCAACCAGAGGCTGTAAATACATACACCACATCAACACAGTTACTACCATCTTCTTCATTGGGCTTCACGGGGTTGTACATGCTAACTAATGCACCTAGCTGGCTCGCCAGCAGGGCTGTCCGTGTGTTTGATTTATTTCTCACCATCAATGTGAAGAGACAGAGTTAAATGCAGCAGTCAGCTGGTAAATTTAGAGCTCCTATAGTGGTGTACAGTTTGGAGAATATTATTGCTCCAGGATGGAACTGAAAGAATGGCGGGACTGAAAGAGAACGCTGCAATTACAAAGCTGTCTGCTGCTTCAGCACCACGGACAGCACCATGGATTTATTAATACACAGCACGGTTAGACTGCTGATATTTCAGAGCCATGGTGGGGGCCATATATTTCTAACTTAGCAGTGGTTCTCAACCTTTTTCTGGTATGCTGCCCTTCAGAAGAAAAAAGTTCACACACCACACACCACTTCTTTTTTTTTTTTAAGGGCTGCTGCTAGTCATTTGGGTGCCCTAACTATAATTACTTTGTGGTGAAATAGACTATTAAGTTATTATTTTGCGATACTAACTTAATATTTTGGAATACTAAGTAATTATTTTGACATACGAAGTCATTATTTCAAGAAAACCTCACATTAGAAGGTCTTACAGGATCTTTTTTTCATCACATTAGCAGAAATGGGCTTCCATAGAATACAGATGTTTCAGGATGATGAAGAGGAGCATATAATACAGATCTGTCTGCCTCTTAATGTCAACAGAGACTCCAGTCTGCAATGTAGTTCACACACTTCACTGTTAAACCAGAGAAACATCAGGCTTCGTGATTAAATAAAGTTTTTATATCACGTCGACGTGTTCTGAGTTAGCTCTCTCCATGTTTCTCTCGCTCTGCTGCAAGTCTGCATCACACTTTTAAAAAAAAATCAGTTGATGATTTTTTATAACACTTCCTGCATCCATGATTAGGTTGTTTTGGTGCCCCCTCCAGGACTTGGTGCCCTATGCTCAACCAGTGGGGCCCACTCCACAGGTTGAGCGCCGCTGGCTTGTAGAATTGACAGTATTTAAACATAAACCCTCTGTAACGACTAACGACTAATAACTTGTTTTCTTCCTGCTGCTTGCAGTTCATCCCCATGCCTGTGCTGTACGGTGTCTTCCTCTACATGGGCGTAGCTTCCCTCAGTGGAATCCAGGTATGCTGTGTGCCAGCTGTTGATGTTATTTAACATAATAAATTGAGTTATTGGAATTGGGCATCTTACTTATTGCATTTTTGAGGTGACATTCTTAAAGCTGCCAAGCAAACAAACAAGCTGGCAGGCAGACGTGATCCGTAGTGTCCACAGAGACAACTGAATCACATGGAAAAATAAAACACTGGGGGATTTGTTAGAAGCTCCTAAATGTTGTAAAAGTGTAATTGATGTGGAATGGAGAAAGAACAAACCCTGGGCTGAATATATATACTGCACCTGTGGGTGGCTGTACTGTATGATTCTTATAGCCAGGTGTTCTATTATCATAACCACTATCACAATTACAGATGCATTTAGATGAGTTGAAACACCTATAGCTTGGAGTTCAGTGAGTTTGTGCTACATCAGGTGCTCCTCAGTAACTTTCCCCCAGCTCGCTGCACAGGCAGGCTGAGCTGTGGCGCATACAAATTCCACCCAAATCATCTGGGATTCATCTTTTATGTACAGCAGGTCTGCATGTAATTAACCCTGTGCCGCTCAGACCTTTTGCTACTCTCTTCAAGTTTGCCCCCTTTTTTTCTCATCGTCCTCCGCAGTTCTGGGACAGGATTAAGTTGTACATGATGCCGTCCAAGCACCAGCCCGACTTCTCCTACCTCCGTCACGTTCCTCTGAGGAAGGTTCACCTGTTCACACTGGTCCAGATCATGTGTCTGGCTGTGCTTTGGATCCTCAAATCCACCTTCTTGGCCATCATCTTCCCCGTTATGGTATGTGATCAATCACATGTGCAACGCAGCTTTCGACTTGATCCTGAGTTGTTGTTTCGTGGGTGTGGGAAGAGAGGCAGCTGCTCTGAGCCCTTGTAACACAATATTTTACCATGCATCCTGTATGATCAGATAATTGGACCTCCCACTTAACTCCCCTGTCCCACATTTTTGTAACTGCCAATCATTGGCGCCTGAGTAGTGGAGCAAATGGAGCAGCTGCACCAACGCTACTAGACTTGCAGGAGCAAAGATGTGCTTTTGCCTCCCCACTTTATGATCATACAACTTTGCTATTTTTAAACATTCGAGCTAGCCAAGGTAAAAAAAAAAAGAAAAACAAGACACATTCCAATAAAGTCAGACATGTTTAATATTATTGAAAGGTAAGTGTGCTATCTCCAGCACCAAACAGGAATTCAAGAAACTGGGTAGTTACTATGGTAACGGATGAAAAACACTCCTCAAACAAACTCCACACACACATGATAGATGGCGAATTAACAGTGTTATGAGTCCACCACCGACCAGCACTTATTTAAGTCATTTTTGAAACGGTTTGCCGACAAAATGTAAAGTTTGTACAGAAATAAAATTCACTTTCATGATTGTATTAATGCTGAATCAACGAGAAGACTTTTCAACATATGACTCCTTTTATCTTGTGTTTCTAGTGTTATGTGTTTTTACAATACATAAGCAATGTAGTATATTTCATAAAGGGAGTTTGGTGCAATATTTTCCCCAGAGAGCTCAGGGAGCTTTAGTTTAATTCAAACTGCTAATATATATGTTTTTTTAATGTTTTGTCACCACTATAGAAACACAGGGTAGCTGCTAAAGTATCATAAGGTTGTCTGACATTGAGTGCTGTTAGTTATCGGTTTGATTGATGGTTTAATATGTGTATTGATTACTACCAGTGGCTGATCAGGCTGATTATCATCTAATTGTACTTCGTAATTGTTTTTAATGTCACTGTGCCGTAAATGATTCCCCTGCGTGTTTGTCTCTCACTGCTGAAAGTTCAGAGCGCAATGAAAAACTAATATTTCTATATATAATAGTACAACATAAACTAAACTTTGTAGTGAAGAAGAATGCATCCTTTAGTAATCCCTCATGAGGAAATTATATGTTTTCACTCTTGTTATTTAACACACACAAGTTAGAAATACACACACATACACACACAGGACCTATAGACATGCATCGGGCCCCGTGAGCAGTTAGCGGTTCTGTGCCTTGCCTGGAACTTCTCTCTGCTCCCAGTCTACACTCTGCAACATTTGTGGTAAAAAGATGTTTCAATCTTTCCCATCCGCTCTAAGACATTAGCTGAAATAAAGCAAAACATAAAATGGGAATAACATGTACATTTAAATTCAGTCCAAGAGGATGTTGTAATACTAATCAAATGTATACAGTGTATGCACACACTTACACACACTTTTGGTCCCACACTTCTGACATGAATCCAGTGCCCCTAATCCAGGCAGTCAGTGTGCTTTGAAGCTGCTCCGGTAATCGCTCTTGTAGAGATCTAACATTTTCCAGTGAAACATCCATATCAGAACTGATGTTAGGATGTTAGTGAATATAAAGAAACATGACAGAGGTTTAATGCCAGTTTTTAAGAGTGTAAATGTTAAAAGGAATTGATCTGATTTCACCATGTATACCAGCGATTCATGTTAAATGTCATTTACAAATGCCATCCAGCAAAATCCTATTCAGACCGTAACTCAGACGTGAGATGAATGTTAATGTGTGCTACAACGAGGCCTGTGTGTCAGTGCGTCTCTGTGTCCAACCCTTCAGATCCTCGGCCTGATGGTCGTCCGGAAGATGCTGGACATGGTCTTCTCCCAGCACGACCTGGCCTGGCTGGACGACCTCCTGCCCGAGAAGGAGAAGAAGAAGAAGGAGGACGACAAGAAGAAGGGGAAGGAGAAGGAGAAGAGGAAGCCTAAAGGAGACGACAGCGAGGAGGAGGTGAGAAACTCGAGCTTCTGCTGCCCCCCGCTGGTATGACAGATCCTGGCATAAGTTTCTGATGAGCTGCGTGTATATTGTGTGTGTGTGTGTGTGTTTGCAGGACAAGTCCCACGCCTACTCCAACCACTCACCGAGTTCAGAGTCAGACTTGGATCGCAGGTACTGTGTCCTCAAACTGCACATCCCCTACAAAGATCTCGTCTATCCTGATGTTGTTCAGACTCAGTGGGGAGCGTACTGCCAGGCTGCTGCCCCACAGAACGCTCTTTAACACACACACACACACACACACATACATTCCCTCTACTACACAGACAGGTACCTACCTGCATGAGAAAATGTAGTCATACGCAGTAAATGTGCACAAATTAAAGGGTCAGCTCACAAAAATTACCAAAAAAAGATTTTTTTTCCTTACTTCTAGTGGTTCATTGCAATTGGGATATTTGTAGTTTCATCTCAGGCAGATGTTGGGGTTGGCTTGAAATGCCACAGCAGAGCTCTCAGGTGAACAGTATGGCGGCAGACTCAGCAGTGAAAGAGTGAGCAGAGCAGTTCTGGCTTAAGTAGTGACAAGTATGTCATGTGAGAGTAGCAGCAGCCTCGAGCTGACTGCCTCAAGAAGCTTCACTTTTTCTGCCCAGGTTTTGAGATGTTTGGCTCTTAATGAAATTGGAGGTGATGGAATTTTGTTTGTGGTGATCTCAGCAATGGAAAAAATAAATTTAATTAGGGAGGTAGATGCACTTTAGACAGGAGTAGCCACAGATACAGTGATGCAGCGACAGTTTTTTGTAAGAAATAACTTAAAGCTACTACAAGGAGTTTTTAACTGGTTATGAGACCGTCTCAACATAATACTGATGTCTATATTTGACCAGCATCAGTCATTCTCAAAGACTGGTCGTGACCCACACGTGGGTCACAGGAGGGTTTATTTGGGTCACCAAATAGATAAAAGACTAGGGAAGAAATTCTGCAAAATGTAAGGTTTACATCTGAAGTAACTTTTTCTAAATCATTGAATGTGTGTATTGTTTTACTGATGAGAGGAAAAAGCAAGAACCTCTCAATTCCTCCTAAATACACTTATTTTGTCTTATTGTCATATAAACTCAAAATTTCAGGGCAACTTACTTTGGCAGTTTTTTGACTTTGAGCCTCAAAATTCAAACTCAAACTATCAGTAAGTAATTTTGCGTTTTCTCAACTTTTTTTAAAGATTTGTTTTCTAGTTGAGAGGAAATATGTATATATGCATGTGTCAAGATAATATGAGGTGATGGAGAAATGGCAGTAAAAATTGTCATTTTTGTATTTTTGTATTTTGTGATATTATGGTAAGTTCCTTGTAGTAGCTTTAATGTATTGCATTTAATGCTGAATTTACAAGGCACAAATGATTTTGTAGTGTCCTAAAGTAAATTTTTCTCCTCAATTAACAACTCTCAAAATTGCGCGATTATTTTAAAGGGAGTCTGGGGATGTTGTGGTTATTAGTTCAGTGGTGAAATCAGTTGAACCAGACAGCACGTTCACAAACATCTGCTGCTTATCTTAGTAGGTAAGAGAACCCAAACACACAATTTGCGTTACAGTTAACCTAATGATGGACCTACAGGACGTCTGTTGGGAAGGCGGTCCTTCAGTATAGTCCAGGAGACATTGCATACACATCGCTGAAAGAATATGTCATATGGAGCCCAGGCTACCTCTGAATGTGGTCTGAGAGTGATCAGCTCTCCATGCATCTTGAGCACATTCACACCTGTACTTACCACATGTGACCAGATCAACCAGGAATGCATGTTGATACCAGGAGTTAACAGGTGCTAAATTCCATTAATCTCGAATGTAAAGTGGTGATATCAGAAATTTAAGAGGCAGATATTAAAAAACAACAACTTCAAGTCAAACTTTCTGCATGGTTAGATACCACTACATGTTTTTTTTTTGTCATTTGTGTGAACTGGCCCTTTACTAGCCTCTCATATGCCTCAAACAGTTAAATAATCTCACACTAACTTGAACCTGTTCAAATACTGGAGGAGACACAGTAGCATGAAAGTAGTCCCTCATTTTGTTCCGGTGTTGCTTTGCATCACGTTAGATTCTGCTGCTTCTAATTTTTCCTCATGAAAAACACACTCTCCAACTATAACTATTCCAAATTAATTTGTTTTATTACACACATCCTTTTTACATCCGTCCTTAATTCATTTTAGAACAAATATAATGTATATTAATAAATAATGTGATTATTTCTACACAACACTGTCCTTATATTTTCTATTCATCGTCTGGTTTGGGCTCAGTCTCCTCTCCATGCACTTTAAGGCAATGCAGATGATTGTGATGTTATTATAACTGTATAAACCTGCTGCTACTCTTCCTGTGTCGTGCTCAGTGTCTCTCAGTATAGCACACTCTGCTGCCCTCTTTGTACAAATACCTCACTATATTATAACTCCTCATCGATGTGTGTTGATAGTATTGAAATATTCTGGTGAAGGCTGATGACCTGAAATGCATGCTCTATAGTTTGCTCTGTCTTTTAAAGCCAGTGGCCAGGGTTCTTTGTTAGGATAACATATGTGGAAGTGAAATAGATCAATAAAAATAATGTGTGGTAAATTAAGTCTGTTGTATATCTAGCACCTGTAGAGGATTTATTGCAGGCCAGTTTATGTACACCTGTGTTATCCTCCACATGCAACAAGCATCATTGTTTTGGTTGTTTCTTTTTCCTCCATGTGCTGAATCTCTTTAGCAAATATGTGATGCTCACACCTGCATGTGACCTTGTAGCCTCACCCCGGCTTCTTTCTGCTCTCTGAAGTGCCCTCACCCAGAGCCGCAGCATTGCAAGTGCAGCTGATGAGGCTATTTCTGTTCAACATTTAACCACAAATACTTTGTTTGACAGCAAATGCTTTGTTTATTTTATTTTTTTTCCTCTGTGGGATATTGGTGATTTCAAAAATTGCCCATCATGTCTGCATTGCTTTGAAAGAGGCATGGTTTGGAATTGACTTTTGATTATTGATTAATATGAATTTGTTTTGTGAGATGCCATCAACTGTGGATGAAGCTTAAGGAAATTACTCTGTGATTTTCTGTTATTGAAAGCTTTATGCCTGCCTTGAATGCAATTCTTTCACCAAACGTTCCAAACTTAATTTTTTTTTTTAGATGAAAGTGTTGCATTCAGTCACTTGTTGAACAAATAATGTTACGTGGACTGACTTTAATAGCGCAAAAGGAGAAAGTTTGATTATATTATATTTTTTTTGATTATATTGTTATATAAGCCAAATATCGCTCTCTGAAAAGCAACCATACTGCCTTGGCAAAAACAGCAACTTTACCCCGCAGAACATGGGAGTTGTCGGTCCACTGCTGCCTCAATCAGTTGGTTCGTTTGTGTTTTTCTTTGACTTCAGTCACACAATAATGCAAACAAACTAACTGATCACGGCAGTGGTAGATCAGAAACTCAGATTTTCTGCAAGGTAAAATCGCTGTTTTTGCCAAAGGAGTTTGGTGGCGAGAGAGCGATTTAACAAGCAACTGCTGACACTGTCTACAGTCCTTTATAGTTTTGAAAAAATAATACATAGTTCATTTGGCATTGAAATGACCGACCTGTTGCTCCACTATTTAAAATACTATCAGACAAGTCTAGAAAATGTGGCTTCATCTGTGCTCTTCACTGGTGTGTTAAAAGTGACTCTCAAAGAGCCACAACAAACTGATTCCCATATTCATGATAAAAAGCCTTTCCCAGCCTCAAAGTTTTCTCTCCCAGTCACCAGTCCCAGTCTAACCATTAGGCATTGTGGCCACAGACAACCACTGCAGCAGCTCATTTCAATCACCACTGACACAAGCTGCTGTAGTGTTTGGTTGGGCTCCTCCACTCTCCCTGGCCTCCTCCTCCTCCTCCTCCTCCCTCAGCGCCCCCCGAGTGTTTTTGGCCGTGGGTGTGTATTATAACCGGAGCTTACCCTTCCTCAGCATCACCCTCCACCTGAAGATCTCCTGCCCGTCGTCTCCGGCCGTGCCCATGGCTCGAGGGATGGCCTGCCCCGTGCCACAGGTCAAGATCGAGATGGAGTCGGACTACGACTCGGACATCGACCACCACCGCCCTCGGGACATGAGCAGCGAGACCACGTTATAAAGCCGAGACTCGACGTCTTGTTGACAGAGCAACGCACAAACTAGGCGTGGGCGAACTGCTCCATGCAGCCAGTGCTGACCCACGGACAGTGCAAGGTGGCACAGATTGACAGTTGTGGACAAGCCTCAACAGAAATGGGACTGATCCAATCAAAGCCACTGGAGAAGTTGAAGTTTTTCAATTGGTGCATTTTTGACAGATTTTGCTTTAAATAATATATTAAATTTAAATTAAATTTATTTATTTACTTGTATGATGTAAATATCCACAATAAGAAGAAATATTTATCTGTATGTGCTGTATAGGATAATATATTTGATGTGAAAATATGTATCTTAATACATACTAACTATATACTGCAAATACTCCAAATCCAAACTCATCTTGAAATCAGCACAATGTGAAAACATTGTATTTCACATCAGCCTGTGTCTACACAGTATGATTTTATGACAGGAGATGTGAAAACAAGCTCCATCTTACACAAACGACTACATACTATGAGGTTGTGAAGTCTACTGTACAAAGCCATGCCTTCTTCTGTATGTTAGCCTTTGTATATTTATGTTTTGGTGTTTGTTTGAATATGTTATAGTGTGCCTCTGATCCCAGAGAACCACTCTCCTTTCCCCATTTCCCTCCAGTTCAACACTCCATACACATTCACCTGGAACAAAAAGAAACAACCAAACAGTCCTGATGTTCTGATGTTGCTGTAAAGGATCGATTTATTATGCAAGATGTAGCGTACAGGTTTATGTTTGTGTTTTTACTCTCAAAGACTCTGTATGAGAACATTATTCAATTCCACCACATGCACTTGACAATAAGAAAATATGCACACAAGATGGATGTTCATGAACTGACTAATGTAATTAAAATTCCATTATTCCAAATTGCCTGGCTTGTCTTGTGTTGAACACCCCTCGATTCTGTGACAGAACTGAGAAACCTGTGGCCTGGCACTGTCAAAAGTTCAATTCACATCATGACAAATGTGTATTCTGTTCTTCCTGATCCTGACTGCAAAGCAACCGCATTTCGCAAAAAAAAACAGCCAACACAGTTGGTCAATAGGAAAACACCAGATTACAGCCGGCCAGTCAAAAATATAACACAAACAGGCACATTATACTGACAGAGGAACAGTTCAATATTAGCAATGCTGACTTCTGGATTTATGAACAAGGACAGATATCAACCATCGCTGACAGATTAACAATTATGAGAAAGATGCTCTACTGGATGTATTCTTGAGAGGGTTGTGCTAATAGTCGCACACACTGGAACTGATAAAGTGGGTCAGGTATCTGCCAGATGCAACCAATCCATAATGTCATCATGAACTTAAAGGTGCTCTGTGGAGTTTGCTTACTGTTATGAATATTCTAAGTCCTGCATTGTTCACATCTATGTTTGCTAGCTTGCTGTCTTCTTCCCTGACATTGTTGACACATTTCTGCACTTCTTTGTTTGTTTCTGCCAACAACCGTTGGTCAGCAGAACAGCACAAAACCAGTGAACCAGTAAAAAATATTGTTCTGTGGTGCTTCTAGTGGTCAAAAACTCCACAGGGTGCCTTTAAAGCTGCAGTAGGCAATATTATTTCATGGTTGTAATAAGCCATTTTGACCAGGGCATGTCACTACCAATATTTAAATAAAAGTCCCTTTAAAAAATGTGTGTGTGAGCAGCTGCCCTTTGTGTTTAGTTTTTAAAATAATCTGGACCCATTCTGAATCAAATAACCAATCAGGGTTAGCTAGCATGTAACTAGCCAATCCCAGCAGCTCTGTACAAACAGCTGATGAAATGTTTGTGAGGCGATCAGTGCTGTAGAAGACATGTCACTCTGCTGCAGTTGTTGAAACTACAGAAACGCTTCTTCCCTCACAAAGGATCAGTTTCTTACCTCCGAGTCAGACATAACCAGTCAAGTTAGCTTGCTAGTTAGTCACGACAGTTGACAACCATGATGCTCTGCTTCAAGTAGCAAACTGCATGTGCATGTTTGGTGTGTGAGATGTTGAGAGGGGCTCAGGCAGCGATACGAGGCAGCAAAGAGAGAGGTGTAAGCTTTTGTATTGTGTATGTTAAAATCTCATACTTAAGCTTTAAATATTCTCACTATATTCATGGTGAAATGATCCAATTAGTTTCACAAAAAGGGGTTTACAGACTTTAAATCTGGGTAAAAAAAGAGCACTGCTACCAGATGGGTCTTCAGTATTAGAAGCTACCCTGACTTGTGGTATTAGTAAAGAAAGACATTCAGTCAGAGTGGTGTATCTCTAATGTTTGAAACACACATTATCTCTAATGAATCTTTGGCACAAAATACTGTACAATCATACTGTATATAAATACCAGTGTTTGACCAGTATGGTTTTTATATATATTTTTATATATCATATCATATTTGTTATTGTTATTATAGTACCATTACTATTATTAATAGTTCAAAAAATAAATATTAATCATTCCAATTTGGAATACAGTCAAAAAGTGTCTTAATTAATTCCATTTAATGGCATTATGTGGTCACCCAGTGTATTCTTGATAAACTCTACAACAATCAAACTGCACCATATCTGTCAAATCAACCACATCACCTGGCAGAAAATCCATATTGGCTGAAGGCTGACAGCAGTGGGACCTGTCACGTCAGCACACAAGAAGCGTTCGGCGTTGTGTCAGACTGTTTGGTGAACCCGTCAGCGAAGCCCTCCCCCTCCACCAGCGTCGGCCTCTTGTTGCACATGGGGCACATTTTGTTGCGCTCCTGCGAGGCTCTCATCCAGATGATGAGGTTCCAGCGCTGGCCGGAGGAGATCGGCAGGGCCCCGTGCATGTGTTGGCCCCGGTGGAGGAGGCCCTCGGTCACCCTGTGCTCGACCTCTGAGCACTCTGTCTCACTTAAAGGCACCTCCAGGGGGCAAGAAAAACACTTACTTTAGACAGTTTAATGGAAATGTTATCACTAATAACTAGGGGTGTAACGATACACAAAAATCTCGGTTCGATACGTACCTCGGTTTTGAGGTCACGGTTCGGTTCATTTTCGATACAGTATGGGAACAAAA
>JAJHUR010087815.1:0-20922 GCA_027495735.1 Lutjanus campechanus | reverse complement strand
TGTCAGATTTTTTACAAAAACATGATTTAATCTGGCATAAAAAGGGTTAGCTATACCCCTGTCTCACTTCCTGGTTTCAAAAAGGCAGAAATGCTGCTCCAACACTGGTAAACTTTACATGTTATGGTGGAGACACATCTGATAGCAGTAGAATTTGTTGAAAAATGTCAACACTATAGCCCTTCTAAATCAAAGCTAAATTAGAATTGTGGTTAAAAAAAATCAGAAGTGCATTTTGATTAGCATTAAGGGAACTTTTAGTAACTTTTAAAAGTAAAATGGCTACACACTACAGCTATACTGTAAAATAAGAAAATTAACACTTTGATCTGATCTACATTTAAAAAACTTGGCTCATTTCAAGGTTTAATAGCCACGAGTCTGAGTTTTTAAAATATATTCTCAGCATAATTGAAAAACAATACAATTTTGTCCCAATTATTAAAAATGAGTGTTATATTTGTTTATGATGCTGCTTTTCATGACATTATATTTTTACACACTTTTTCTTGTGACAGGCTAAGTGTGGAGGAGATCTGATATTTCTGACTACCTGAGTGAGTAAATCAAGTTGCAGTTTGGGAAACGGTTAAACATCTTTTCTATAGTGCAGCAGCAGGCTAAATGTTTTATTCATATGGTTAGAGGATCTTTGATCCTTGATTCTGGAAATACCTTCAAAACAGCAGGAAGTGTTGTTAAAAGACCTTATGGGTTATCAGAAGATTGCCAGGAATTCATGTTGCTTACCTCTGTGACTCATGCAAGTTTTCTCATCCGCTCTGCCCGGAGCAAAGCAGAGTCAGTCAAAGTTACAGGACAGCAGCACTAGTTTTGCATGTTTTAGCCCATTTTGTGAATGCGCATATCTGATGCTAACCATTCTGCCAATTAAAGCCCGAGGTTTTAGAATTGTTCATGTATTTGGAACAGCATTCCAAGTATTGATTGGTGTGTATTTATTTCTGTACAGTATGAAAATCATGCTTTCTGCCTTTTGCTTGAGGAGTTAAACTCTTGACTCTTGAAACTTTGTGTTGTATAACCAGTGAACCTCTGAAAAAGTTACTTTCTTTTTGTGATATGATGCAGACTCTTCCTGTCAGTCTGCAGTTTAAAGGGATAGTTCTGTTTTTTTTGCAGTGAGGTTGTATGAGGTACTTGGAGGAAGTTGACAGTGTATTGTCTACAGTAGATGACAGTCAGTATGCCCCCAATCTGGAGAAACAGCAGAAGTACCGCAGGCTAAGTAAGGGTCAGCAGCAAAATATATTTTAGTCACCTAAAAAGTCAGTATCAGTTTAAGTGTTCGCTACATTTAGAATATTATCACCAGTTTATCTCGACATCAGACGGCCTTTTCCTTCAGGAAACTGAAGTTAAATCACTTGTATGACTTGCTCCCTTCCACCAGACTCCTTTGATAAAAACATTATTTTAACACACAAAACATGGGGTTTGCTGGTCTGCTGCTGCCTCAATCTTTTAGTTTGTGTTTTTGTGACTTAGCACTTGTTTTAAAGACTTCGTTCAGATTCACCGAAGTCACACAATGACACACACTAACAGATGGAGGCAGCGGTAGACTGGCTGACTGGTTTCTCTGTTTCTGCCAAAGGAGTCTGGTTGGTTTATATAATGGTGGTTTCTTATCAGAAAAGGCTAACGGCAAAATAAAGTGGTGAAAATCTTCAAAATATGGCGGGTCTGCCATCTACTGTAGGTAACACACTGACTTCTTACAACCCCACTTCAAGAAATCCAAACTACCTCTATAAATAAAATAAGTGCATTATCATACAATGATAATATAGCACTGAATAAAGTTAATAAAAACTTAATGTTAACTGTGATGGGTTATGCACTATAAACAAGAGTCTGAAAGATGATCTTCATACTGGAAATGAATGAAAACCAGCAGCTTCCTGGAACTGTTGTGACAATACATCCAATCCTGCATGATGCCGCCTGCATTACGAGCACATTTCCTTTCATTTTCACTTGCGCGTTGGCTATGGCACATGCAGCCTAACTTCGTGAGAACTTGTCATGTGAAGGGTGTACTTTAACATCCCCCAAATCAAAAATAATTTTTTCCCCCTGGGCTGTAGTGCTATTTATCAATCTAGATTTTTTTCAAATAGAAAGAAAGTAGTTCCTACATGAAACTGTTCACAATAAGGTCTGTGGGTTATCTTGAGTAACCAAGTCGTGATTTCTGGAAAGAGGCATTGCTGTTGAGTTTTTCAGATATATTTTTGGCGCTTTGAGCACCACAAACGAGTGACATATAGTCTCATTACATTGGAGAGAAGGCAGACGTCTCTATGGTCGATATCTCCAAAACTTGGATAAAAAGCACTACAGGCCAGGGGAAAAAGCATGTATTCTTTCATTAATTTTTCTCTTTAAAATTAAACTTAAAATGATGTCTTCCACAAATCAAATGTATTACAGACTCTCACTTAGTTTCAGTAATATGCCACCCAAATTATCTGAACCATATTAGTATACTATAACATTAAAATTAATAAATTCGTTATTCATTTACAAGTTAGTGCCTGTTTCATACACCACCACCTACTAATACCAACAAATGTAGGGGAAGCACCAATGAAAAAGGGGGTGGGGGGTGGGGGGATCTGAACCCAGAGAAAGTGCACACGGTCTTTGGTAAGTCTTATATAAACATCTGTCAACATGAAGATAAAAACAAAACCAGCTACATTTTAAAACATATTATTTACAAACTATTAGCATAATCTTTGGTTCTTTAATGTCTTTCCTGAGGGTGTTTATCTTGAGATGAAGTAAACTGAGTGAAAACCAAAAAAAAAAAAAAATGTTTTCCAGGCAAATCATCTTTTCAAAACCATTCCAGAATCACAATCAGTCTCTTGTTATGACTGAGTTTTCTCATTAAAACACTACAGACTATTTGTTACTTCTGTCCAGATGAAAACTCATTTTGTTTCACACAATCTATCACGTTTTCATAATGTTTTGTGTGGTTAAGCTGCAATAATGTATTAATAATTCAGCACCTGCCTCAAGCTTTGAGTTAGGCTTTTTTGTTTACCTGAAAAAATATAATAATATACATTTTTTTTTTCCTGCAGACTGTAAATGTCTTACCCTTACACATTCTCATTTACTTTATATACACTATAAATACACATTGAGAGCCAAACGGCAGCTTATGTTAAGGTCACCGGAGGTTTTCTGGGTCGCCCTGAGCCTAGCGTGAGTCGTCTCCGGTTTCGGCCTCTCCTGGTGGGAACAACAGTTTCCTGAGGATGGGCGCATAGAAGGGACCAAAGACGGTTCGGTTGAAGTGGACGATTCGCCCAAAGGCCGTCCCCAGCTCGGCGAGCTCAGCACTCACCAGCCTGAGGGGAGCGGGCAGCTCTGGACTCCTTTTAGCGGGGCCGCCCTGCAGCATGGCCTCGAGGAAGCCCTGTACCCTTTCTCCTGTGTTTGATCGAGTGAGGGATGAGGGGGCGGAGGGAGAGAGGAGGTGGAAAGAAAGAAGTCAGCTCTCTGCAGCAGCAGCAGCAGCACATCCAAGTTTAAAAACATGCATGTGGACAGAGATGACCCAAACTAAATGACGTTATAATGCATGTTGAGTGAAAATGGTGCATCCCAAGCATCTCTATAGATCAAATTATAAAACCATATCTTAATCAAAATGTATTATAAATAAGCCTTCAAGTTTCTGTTTTTTTTAAATGAACCTAAAACCACATCTTTAAAAGGGACAGTTCACCCCAACGATTGCAAAGTACTTTTTTTCCCTTCTTATCTGTAGTGTTATTTATCCACTTAGACTGTTTTCATGTAAGTTATCGTGTTTTGGAGATATCAGCTGTAGACATGTCTGCCTTCTCTTGAATATAATGAAACCAGATGGCACTCTGCTTGTGGTGCTGTAGGCACTAAAAAATACATTTGAAAAACTCAATAGTAATGTCTCTTTCCAGAAACCACGACCCGATTACGCAAGATAATCCGCAGACCTTGTTGTGAGCAGTTTCATGGAACTATTTTCTTTCTAACAAACTACACCCACCAACCCTTTTCACTGTGCAGGAGGAAGCATGTATCTACTCATGGACAAGAGGTTGAAGCTCAGCTGAGGAGGACACATTAATGTTTACATAATTGTCAAAAGCAGAAGCCTCTAGAGTCCATGAGTAGATTGAAACAAAGAAAATGGTTCCTGCATGAAACTGTTCATAATAAAGTTGAGAGTTTTTCAAATGTATTTTTTGACTCTTCAGGTACCACAAGCTGAGTGCAACAGCTGATCTCTTCAAAACTCAGCCACTCACACCAAAACGATCTAGATGCAAGAGGAATTTTTTGGGGGGTGAACCGTCCCTTTAAATGAAGTGAAAACACAACAACTGCCAACCTGAGGTTATCTGATTTGGATATCTGTTAAAACCAACGGTGTCCAGCAATAACTTCTCTAAGATGTGAACTTTTTTTTATTTTTTTTGAAATTGTGTTTAAGACCTGAAACAGTTGATTGATTTTTAAAATATTATTCTGACTATTTTGGTAATCGATTGATTTTAAGTAATGTGGTTCTAGCTCTTCAACAGTGAAGATTTTCAGCGTTGTTGTATATGAGAGCAATAGAGCTGCAGCTAATGATTTTCATTATTGATTAATTTGCTGATTATTTTTCATGATGTATCAATGAATCGTTTAGTCTATGAAATGTCAAAACAATTGTGAAAAATGCTCATTACAATTTCTCAGAGCCCCAAGTGACATCTTCAGACTGCTTCTGTTGTCCAACCAACAGTTCAAAACAAAGAAGACTCCTCTTTTACCGTCACAAATGACAAAGAACAGCAGTAAAATCCTCACATTCAGGAAGCCGGAACAAGTAAATGTTTGACATATTTCCTTAAAAAATCACTGAAGCAATTAATCAATTATAAAAATAGTTGGCAACTAATTTTCTTTCGATTGAATAATTGATTTATCATTGCAGCTCTTGATAGGAAGCAAAAACAAGCGAGCGTCTGAGGATGCCACCATGACTCCTAGTAAACTGTGACAGCATTTTTCACTATTTTCTGACATTTTATAAACAAAATGATTAATCATTTATGAACACGATTGATCAATTATTTATTTATCAATCATGAACATAAACATTGTGTGCAAGGCACGTTTCATGGTGTATCCCCAAACTGTCAGCTTTTCACAAACTATAATATACTGAAATTTCTTCTTCATCATCATCATCTTCATTATTATCACCATTAGCTCTGAATTAGTTGTTTTTCAGCCTGAAACATTAAAATCCTTAAAACCGCCTTAATTAAGTAAAAACATAACAGCAGTGAATCTTCAGCTAAATATATACATGACACCTGAAATCTAATGTGTGGCTTTACACCACCCACTCCCATTTGTCCTTGAATTAATCATTTATCTGGGGCTCTCGTGTTCAGTCTGACCTATGAGTGTGCGAACGGGGTTGTTCTGCTTCCACAGCTCGGATATTTGTCCCTTCAGCAGATCCAGGCTCTCCCGAGGCAACACTGCTCCTCCCTGGCCCCTCAAAGCTTCGGTCACCTGCTGCAGTACCGTCTCCCCGAGCCCCAGCAGCGCACCCTTCAGGTCGGCCTCCCTGCAGCACCAGAGAGAAAAATTAAAACAAATTACCAGCAGGCTTCATTAGACGTGTACTAGCTCACAGGCCTGTGAATTTATCCATTTCTAAAAGGTGTTGAGCAAGAACACTCGTGGAAGTCAATAAATAAGAGGCTTTAATAACATCTAGGTCTCAAAAGAGGTTGAGATTAAATAAAATGATATTTTAATAAAGGTGATTAAGTGAGAGATAGTCTGTGCTACGTTTTATTGCAGCTTGGACCGGAGTGTGAGCAGGCCGTGAATATCACAAGCTGCTGTTCCACATTTATCCACTAAACATGACGGGGCTTCTCTTGAACAGAAAGAATGAGGTTAGCTGGATCTGTTCTGACAAGCTAGTTGCCTGCTGTCACCTCCATTGGTTTCCTTCTCATACAATACCTGTTCCCCATGACAGCCAGTACATGCATCACCAAATCCTCCTCTTACCTGGTGTGACTGCCCTCCAGCAGGGCAGCGATGGACTGCCTGAGTTTACCTACAAACCCCTGCAGAGAGAAAACGGCGCCCCCACACTGAGCGTTGGTCAGCAGCAGCACCGACGCCTCCAGGACCAACATCTGGAGCCGCTGGCCCAGAGCCTCCAGGCGGGGTCGGTCCATCAGCATGGTCTGTGTGTGGAGGTCAGGTCAGGGTCACGTGTCAGATGGTTAATCGCAGGGAATGTTCTGCATAAATATGAGGCTTTCCAAAGAAAACCAACAGCTGTATGTAGAAGAAAACACTCTGCTGCACTGGATATTTACAAGTGATTTACAGTGAGTCCCCGCCAGGGCTACTTGTACTAGAGGGAGCACTTTTGCAGTTGCCAGGAGATATTTGGAAAGGTTGTAGGATAGCCCAACTAATTGTAAACAAATGTAAATTATGATTTTTTTTTAAAATGTGTATGTTCAATATATTCATATATTGAGTCAGCTGTAACCCTAAACACTACAAGTTGTAATTTAGAGTGCATGAAAACTAGTTTTAAAGCAAGCAGAGGTCTAATCAGTGAGGAGAAAGTAATGAATAAACAGTTGAAATACCTGAAAGTAATTATGGATAAATGGATGAAACAGATAGCTGGAAAAATTGAGCAATGGTTGCAAGCGTTGCAATAGCTAAACGTAGTGCATGTAATGTATAAATGATTACATGCTAAAAGTTAGGAATAAACAGTTCAAACAGTTATATTAGGTTAGTTAAAAGTCATGAATTAAATGTTGAAATAGCTAAAAGAGGCTTAATTTATAAATGGGTACAATAGATAGCTAAAAGAAATGGATCAACTATAATGAAATTATATACATATATATAATAATGAAATTGATTTTTAAAGTTCAACAGTTCAAATAGTTAGCTAAACCTAGATTATCGATTTATCCATTACATTACATTATTTCTTTTGTCTAACATTTCAACCATTTGTAAAGGCTAAAAGTAGCCTAATGGATAAATGGTTAAAATAAATTGTTAGAAGTAAAGGATAAATAATTGAAATTGTGAGCTAAATGTAATGGATAAAATTAGCTTATGTATAAATGGCTAAAATAGCTAAATGTAATGAATGAACAGTTTAAAATAGATGCTAAAAGTAACAAATAAACCATTAAAACAGTTAGATTAGCAGAAGGTAATTCATAAATGGCTGAAATTTAAGCTAAAAAGGAGCATAATGTTTGAACATCTAAAATATATAAAGCTTAAAGTAATGGATAAACAGGGAAATAGTTAGCTAAAAAATAATGGGTAAACTGTTTAAATAAATGCTAAAAGTAATGAATAAACACCTAAAATTGATGGATAAATGGCTGAAATTGTTAACTAAAAGTAATGGTCTAAAGTGCTGAAATAGCTCAAAGTAGCTTAGTGCATAAGTGGCTAAAATAGCACATAATGCATAAATGGTTGCAACTGATGCTAAAAGAAACATCCAAAATAGCTCAAATAGTCAGTTTAAAGAAACAGATAAATGACTGAAATTGTTATCCTATAGTAATTGGATAAAGCACTGGAGTAGCTAAAAGTATAAAAGCTAAAAGTAATGGATAAATGTTTGAAAAGTTCAGCTTCAGCCAATCCAGGCAGTGATAATACAAACTTGACCAAACCACCCAAACATTGACAGATCAATTCTATTCTATTTAAAACATAACTGTAGGCTGACAACATCTACTTTATATAATTAACAGTGTTAAATAACATCAGTTTTAAGAGGAGTTTACACATTTGAATCATGATGGGTGCTGCTGATGAAGGGTTACGTGACAGGACTGTGTGACAGATACAGAAGGTTGTGAGCTGCTGTTCTACACTGCTACATGAGCTCTAATGTGTCACATGCTTTAACATGCAGCGGGCTGAGGAGGGGGAGTGTGTAGGGAGACTGAAGATTCCCTGATAATCAATAAAATATCACTCAAATGAAAGCCGGAGTGTAGTGTGATGTAATTTTGCAGGCAGCAGCTGACCTCGGGATATTTCTGGTCTTGTGGGTCCCAGTGTAGCAGACGCATGTAGGCCCGGTTGAGGACAGCGGTGGCGCTGACAGGACCTTGACTGTCAGGACTGGAGGACTCAGAGCGAGCTCTGATGGCCGACGCCTCTTCTGACGCTGCTGCCTCGAGCCAAGCCGTGGTATTGTCTAGAAAAGCTGCAGGAAAAACAAAACAAAACAGTAAAATACATCATATGTATGAATACAAACCTCAACAACTACACATAGCCTTTTCTAATGGTAATCTGCTGTTACAGAAGCGAGGTATTGCTCTCTCCAAACCAACCAGACTCCCTTGGTAAAATCAGTCATTTTACCTCGCAGAACACAAGGAGTTGCTGGTCTTCAGTTGCCTCAATTGGTTGTTTGTGTTTTGTGTGATTTTGGTGATTAACCGCATGAAGTAATGGAGGACATTCATCTTTAAGAAAAATAAAAAGACTGAGATATTTAGCACCACAGCTAACATGACTCTATCAGCAGCACAGAGGACCCTGTCACTCTGCCAATGACTCTGATTAGCCAGCTGCACTTAGACAGAACAGAGTTCACTGATTGGCCGTCCACCTCCTCAGCCAATCTGCGAGGAGCTGAAAAATGGCAGGATGGCGCTTTAGTGCGACAAAGGTCAGAATCTGTTTAATTGAAAAGTGAAATATGCAATGATAATACATTTCACAGTCCCAAAGTCACCTTCATCATCCTTCAGACACACTGCAGCAGTCAGATTAGAGATTTCAGCACCCCTCCTCACCTGGCTGCCGGTCCAGAATCTGCTGGAACTTGGCCCTCTCGTACTGCGCGGCCTGCTGCAGGAGGTGAGGCCTCATGCTCTGGACGGTGAAGTTAACCATGTCAGTCTTCATCAGGCCCAGGACACGGAAGATCTCCCTAAGGGAACGACGGGGGAATTAGTTAAAGATGAGACGGCTTTTGGAATGAGAAATTACAGATGCAGGCAAGCAAAATTTATTCATATAGCACTTCTCAAATCAGAAGAAGAGGACAGAGAGACCGAGGAGACAATATACAAAACAACAAATAGATTTTAACGTTAATACATTGTTTTGTGGAAAATGTCTAACTTTATATTAGGATACTTGTAACAAGTGTTAGTTAGGTAATAAGGTCTTTATAAGTCCTTAAGAACTTAAAAGCATAATTAACTGTTAATAAGTAAAAATAAAGGATTTATTAACTCAAGGCATTGTTCTCACTTTAGATCTGGTAACTGCAAAGAGAATAAAAGTGCATAATTGACTCATAATAAAGTATGCATTCATCTTAACCAGTTAATGGCAATAGTTAGTGTGTTAAGGAAGATTTTTTTTTTCTCACACAAAATTTGCTGTGGAAACATTTTTATTATGCCTTAATTGGTAGACAAAGTTGACCCCAATATAAAGAATTACCTCAGTAACAAGTTAAAAGAAAGTATATGGTTTTAATGCTTTTTAAATATGTGCACTAATTTAGCTTGCCAGGTTTGTGTGAGTCAGGAGCTACAGGGCAGTAGCAATAGAAATAACAGGAGTTATTGGCGTATAACTGTATAAGTAAAGAATATTGCCAGAACAGTGGTATGTGGTTCTATGTTTTCCAAATTTTGCCAATTAATTATCTTTTAATGAAACTGATACTGCTGTTACATGAGAGGAACAAACTGGGGCTACATCAAAGTAACAGGCACACAAACAAAAAATATATTCAAGTTGCTGAAACAAAACGCTCCATTTTTTCCCCAAACCTTTATTTATTATACTCAATATCTGATTTTGTAATGTGTTTAGTGGAGATCTGTATGGGAAAAAAAGCTACAACAATTAATTGATTTAAGCAATTGCCAACTATTTTGATCATCAATGAATCGGTTTGAGCAATTTGTTTAAAGAAAAAATGAGAAATTTCTCTGATTTCAGCTTCTTAAAAGTGAATATTTCCTGTTTTTTTAACTCCTCTATGACTGTAAACTGAATATCTTTGGGTTTGGAAAACACTTATACACATTTTTCACCATTTTCTGCCATTTTATAGACCAACGAACTGTAAACATGTAAACATGAGTCTGATAGCCTTTTCATGTGGATATCCAGTCAGTGTTGATGGTAAATGTAGGCAATTGAAGGAATAAAATCCTGTGTGTGTTATATTGACCAAGAAAGAAGAGTTTTCCTGCTCCATAGCTGTGCAGCAGTGCCTACATGTACCAGGATGCATTACGAGCAGGCTTCTGACTCCCACACCCATGTTGCCGTAGATCAACACCCTCGCCTATAGCTATGACACTGCTGGCCAAAACATAGCTTAAGATGACAGAAATACTCATCTATCATGACACCTGGCTACTCAGAAGTGGAGACAAGAAATCCAAGCTGAAATATTCTGTAGTTCTTCCTTAACATCAGTGACATCACTGGTTGTAGGACAGAACAGATTCTGTAGAAGGAGAACTGTGTTTTATCGGTCTGTATAACGCACACTGAGGAATTATTCGCTTCACTACACCTGATTGCATTTACCATCAACGCTGGCTGGAAACGTGGTGAACTTTCCCTTTAATCTGCCCCCTCACCTCAGAAGCTCCACAGGGTCATTGAGGTCCCTCAGGGCCCTGACCTCTGCGTCACGCACTGGAGCGCATAGAGACGCCATGGTGTTGATGATGTATCCTGCCAGTCTGTGGAGGTCCAGAGCTCCGTGATCGACCTCCTGCTGGATCAGCTCCATGTCCAGAACCTCGTCCAGCTGAGACCTCAGTCTGACGTGACGGGGCAGCAGCAGCGACTGAAGCATCTAACAGCAAAGAGAAAAGGCTGCATTTAGTAAAGTTTACATACAGAAAGGTTTTCTTTTCCTCTACACATACAGATTTATTTAGCTAAAAATCAATTAATTGAAAATATAATCCCTAGTAGAGTTGATATTATTGGCTGTTTCAGTTTTTAAATAGTTTTTTAACCCCTTCTTATAATAATGTTTATTTATTCCTGGCTTTAAGGAGTGTATAAAGAGTGGTGGCCGTAGCAGTCTAGCCTCTAGTCACAACTAAAAGAATCATAGTGCAATGGGAGATGCAATGACTGATTGATTAGTAGTTAACTATTAAGTTGATCAGCAGCTAATCTGATAATCCACCAGTCAGTTAAGGTGACTTTTTTTAAGTTAAAGTTCTCTGACGCAGCTTCTTGGATGTGAATATTTTCTGGCTTCTTTTTTGGGAGACACTGATCAGCATTTTCACCATGTTCTGGCTTTATAGACCAGACAGCTAATAAACTGGTTTTAGAGGATGTTGGACAGATAAATCGATGGTGAAAATGACTGGTAATTTTAACTCCAAATGCAACAAAGCAATATACAATCCAAAACAATGTCTTTTCATTGTAATTTGCTTTTTCGTTTGATTGTTTTGCTTTTTGTTGTTTTTTCCCCCTTGTTCTTAGTTTTGCTTTTTCCTTCTGAACACCACCATCAAAAATGGCTAAATTGAGTGTTTTTTTTGTCAGCAAATTCTTTGGTAAACCCAACTACCATATTAAAATGCACATAATGTCTCTAACTTTGTACATGCTGGGTTATGGGTAGAAATTCTATTATGTGGGTCTGAAAAATGAGGAAAAAACAGGGAGTGAAATATCCCTTATAATATACTCTCATTGTTATGCCAATCACAAATAAACATACTTGTCAAAAAAAAATAAATTTGGTATTGTGGTTATTGGTTGGTTGAAGCAAAGAAAAGCAGTTATTCGGTTATATTGAGTCTGTGATATAGGTTTATATATCATATATATATATGTATATTGTTATAAAACGCAGCATCGGTCAGACTCTAACAATTAAGGATTAATGGAATATATTCTCATGTAATCTCTGCCAGAAAGCCAACGACTGTATTCCTCAAATTGTCAATTTATTCTTAAACCACATAAACCAAATATCACTCTCTCCAAACCTACCAAACCCCACTGGTCAAATCAGTCATTTTACCTTCCAGAACAAGGTATTTGCTCGTCTACCGCTGCCTTGATAAATCAGTTTGTGTAATTGTGTGACTTTGGTGTTTTACAGGTTTAGTTCGGGTTCACCAAAGTTACACAACAACACAAACAAACTAAAAACAAACAAACAAAGCAGTGGTAGGACACCAACTTCCATGTTCTACATGATAAAATGACTGATTTTGTCTATGGAGTTTGGTTGATTTGGAGAGAGTGACGGAATTATAAATTAATAAATACAGCGTGCACTTAACTGATGTTGATTCTTTTTAAGTGGCTAAAATATGTTTGACTGCTTGACCCCGTCCACATCACTAACCAGGCTGCCTCTCCAAACTGGGGGGGTGTTGACGGCCATCTACTGTAGGTAAAACACTGACTATGGATAAGTACCCCATACAAGTACCCTAAAAAAAAATCTAAACTATTCTTTTAAAGTACCATATCATCATCTCTGCTGTATATCAGCATGAATAGATCAATTCACTAATGTCAAACATGTAAATATTTAGTTGTTTCATCTCTAGGCCTTATTATGACCAACTTGATTATTAATTTATATTCATTTTCCTGTGAAAAGCAGATAACTCTCACATCACAGACGTTCCCCCCCCTGTTGTTGGCCATGTGTTTATGTTTCTGTCATGTGTCCACACTGTATACACTCTGGTTTTGATCCTCAAAGCATATGGGAATAAGATGAATGTGGTCAGAGGTCTCAGTAGACCCGACTAATGCCTCTGATTTGATGCCATACACACACACACGCGCACACACTTACAGTCTTTACTTCCTGGAGCAGAATGACAGCATGATTGTAGTTTGGAGGATCGCTGTTTAGCTGCTCTTGAAGACTGGCCCAAAACGCCCGGTGAACAATCTCTGTCACTCTGCCCTCCAGGCTACAGAAGAGAAAAAAACGGTCTTTAAAAAAACAGTTCAGAAGAGACGAATCTCTCAATTAATTTTGGAAATGGGAGCAACCAAGGTCACGTTAGCTGTGGTGGAGTGTTTTTCTTGCCTGTCTGTAGGAGGGCTCCTGGGTTTGAAGCAGAAGTCTCTGTTCACCACTATCTCATGCGCGAGGCTCAGGTTGGAAGCACAATTTTCCAGCTCCGTCAGACTGGATAATGAGGCAGTGGGTGGGCTCCCTGACACCACAGACAGGACACACACACCCACAGATAATTAAAACTGCCATGGTGGTAATAATTCAATTACTAATGCTCCCTGAACGTGCCTGAAAACAATAACTGCCGTAATAAAGCTTCATACCCGTTGGAGAGTCAAGTTTTTCCAGACAGGGAAGGTCAGCGGGGGGATCATCAGCGGCCTCGGCTCTTTGATTTGGCATTTCAGCAACAGTCTAGACATTTAAATTACTCCGTAAATAATCAACTCAAACACGGCACAGTAAAATTGGTCATTTTGTTTCTTACTATGACTGTGTACAATAAAAATAAAAAGAGTTGCAATTATTAGTAGACTAAACAATTACTCAACCCACACACAAATCATCTGTAAATATTTTGATAACTGATTAATCATTTAGTTACTGCCAATCATAGGGCTGCAACTAACAATTATTTTCATGATTAATCGATTAATCTTTTAGTCTAAAAAATGTCCAAAAAAAAGTGAAAAATGCTCATCAAAGTTTTTCAGAGCCTAAAGTGGCCTCTTCAAATTGCTTCTTTGGTCCAACCAACAGTCCAAAACCAAAAGACTCCTCATTTAATATCGTAAATGACAAAGAAAAGCAGCAAATCCTCACATTTAAGAAGCTGCGACCAGCAAATGTTTGCTTAGAAAATGACTGAAGCAATTAATCAATTGTCAAAATAGTTGGCAACTAATTTTCTTTTGAACGACTTCTCGATAAATTGACTAATTATTGCAGCATTAGCAAGACATAATGCCAAAAATAGGATAGTTAGGTTTTTCAGATGTGAAGATTTGCTCATTTTTCTTTGTTATCTATGATAATAAACTGATCATCTTTGGATTTTGGACAGTTGCTCGAATAAAACAAGAAATGTAATTCGTTGGTCTGTGGGAAATTATAACAGGCATTTTTCAAAACTAAATAATTAATTGTGAAAATAATCTGCAAATCAACACTGAAAATAATTGTTTGTGTCCTAAGAACATTATAATTAATCAAATAGAAAGAAGAGTGAAGTACTCAGATCTTTTACTTTGGTTAAAGTAAAACTACGACAGTGAAGAAACACTGTTACAAGTAAAAGTAGTTACTGTAAGCTGCAACAATGAGATTAATCAATTAGTTGTCAACTATTAAGTTAATCACCAACTATTTTGATAATTGATTAATTGTTTTGAGTGATTTTTGTTAAAGAAAAAATGTTCAGTCTGTTTTCAGCATCTCAAATGAATATCTTCTGTTTTCTTCTCTACTCAGTAAACTAAATATTTTTGGGTTGATAAAACAAGACATTTAAGGATGTCATCTTGAGCTTTGGTAAACATCGATCAAGATTTTTGATTAATTGAGAAAATGATCCACAGATTAATCGGTAATGAAAACATTTGTTATTTGCAGCCTCAGCAAACTGAATTCTCGGATTTTCAGCTTTTTAAATGTGATTTTTGTTGTTGTTGTTGTTGTTTTGTTTTTTGTTTCTTTACTCCTCTCTGACAGTAAACTGAATATCTTTGGGTTGCGAGTAAAACAAGACATTTCATCTTAGGCTTTGGCATACACTGGTAGATATTTCTCACCATTTTAATTGACCAATTACTAATTGAAAAATTGAGAAAATAATCGACCGTTTAATTGACTATGAAAATAAAATAAAAATAAAGTTAAAAATAATAATAATAATAAAATAGTCCTTGTCATTACCACTAATCCAGAATCATACTGCATATCTGTTAAAATTATCGCATTATTATTAGTTTTTCACCATATCGTGTAGCTGGAAATGCAAAGTAACTAATGTCAGTGGGTAGTGATAGTGGGTGAAAAGTACATTATCTGCCTCTATAAGTGTAAAGTGATGTATAAGAGTAGCAGAAAACAGAAATAAATCACAAGTACCTCAAAATCGTACACTTTATGTTATCTGACCTAGTAACTTAGTAAAGTTACCCATATTAACCTATTCAACCACGATTCCAAACAAGTTTAGATGGTAGCCTATATAAAACATAAATAAAACTGTGATCATTTGCTAATTCTTTTTGACATAAAAACAGTACCAAGCGAATATATTTAACGTTAAGACACGTTTCACAAAAGTTTACTGTAAAAGTTGACTGTGATCAAAAAACACCTGTTTGGACTTTTCAACAGGTAAACAGGTTAATTGATAACAGGTGACAGAATCTGGATTGAAATTTCCACCACTGAAGACAAGCAAATGCCATATAAAAAAATAACCTTAACCCCAACCCTGCCAAATCTTCTAATTTAAAATACAAGGTATAAAATACACGAATAAAACGGAAAATTACAATATAACGACAATAAGACACTTCTTGAAGGCTAACTTACCTGTTGTTGGTATTTCGGTGAATTTAATAAGATTTAATAAGACTTAAAGGGATGAGAAATGTAAAGTAACTGAAACACAACATGTACTACAGGTAACAGTTCATGTATGAACCGTTTAAAAGCCACATACAGCAACAACATCAACGGTCAAGTTTAAACCTGGACTAAACCACTCTCACGGAGAAACGGGGGGGATTTCAAAATGACAGACTTTGATATCGTTTAAACACATGTTCTAAAAATGTATATACGACTGAACCGTGATACAAAACATTGATATAAACGTATATAGTGGTTGTTCTTGATTCATTTTTGTATTAAAAACAGGAAACGACGGTGGCTTTTTTTGGTTTGGTCCGCTCTCAAATCAAAACAGTGGGCGTGTCAGACAGCACTTCTCTCTCTCACTCCGCCCCTCTCACTGTGGTTAAACACCGCAGCACTTTAAACGAAAACTCAACGTACCTGTTCACTGTTTTAACCCCATTGTAGTTCAGTGGAAACAAAATGGAAAGCAGCCCGTGTGTTTGTATAAACGGTCCATTGTTTGAGACAGCTGGAAATGTTCTGTTTCCTGTACACCAGGGACTTCTGGAAGGCACTGAGACATATGAGATATGCAGTGAAACTACTGTACATACAGAGGATCAACAATGAACACAAACACTTGTGTAGAATAGACTCCAAATCCCCTGATTTATTTTCCAACAATATTTTTTATATCCTTTATACTAAATGCTCCCACATGTATATTATGCATCAGTTTTCTGCAAATGATATGTTGTCGGAGACATTGCCAATGATTTATATGTTAACTCAATACAATAAATATAAACACAACACTTTCTGCTCCCATTTTTCATGATTTGAAGTATAAGATCTAGTTCAATACACACAAAACTCTTTAAATGACCTTCTATTGTGACCAGTCCCAGGCACACCTGTGTAACAATCATGCTATTTAAATAAAGCGTGTTAATACATCACACCTGTCAGTGAAGCACTTCACCTTTGTCAAGGTAATCCATCCACCTCACATCGGTTTCCACAAATTTGTTTGCAGTTTGAGAGAAATAAACCTTTTGTACGCATGGAAGAAGTCTTAGATCTCTTACATAAACCTATGAAAAGTGGAAGCAAAAACAAAAGTATAGCTTTTATACTTTTGTTTAGTGTATGTTCCTATGTTTACCATTTTGTAAATTATTTTGCTTTGTTAATTTTTTTTAAAATTCTACATGAATTTTATATTTGTGCATTTTTTCCAATGATCCCTGTGCCATTTGTATTGTAATTATATTGCCACTTGGTAAAGCTGTCTTAACAAAATATTTAAAAACATTAGAATTTCCCAACATGGACTTGATAAAGATCATCTTACCCCTTTTGGTAATTAGCGCTGAAATCAGTTGTGGATTAGTTGACCAACAAAAAAATAAATCAACAACTTCAATGAGATTAACTGTTTTCTTGAAGGAAAACAGTTCACATGGGGGTTCTTCATAGACAAATTTAACAATGTGCTGCTTTGCTCACTTTTAAATCGTAAACTATTAAATTATGAACAATTGAGGAACTTTTCATGCCTCTCAGAAGGCAATGAGACAGTGAAATACTGTACTTCAACTTAAAGAGCCGCAATAATTAATAGATCAAGGTATTGGCTGTCAACTATTACATTAATTGCCAACTATTCAATTTGTTGATTTGAGGCATTTTTTTAAAGAGACAAAGTCCAAACTCTCTGATTTAATCTTCTTAAATGTGAGTCTTCTGGTTACTTTACTCCTCTATGACAGTAAACTGAATATCTTTATGTTGTGGACAATTTGACATTTGAGGATGTCATGTGTTTTTATAAATCCAAACAACTCATTGATTAATTGAGAGAATGACTAACACATTAACTCACAATGAAAATAATTGTTAGCTGCAGCCTTATTATAAACTGTTCAGTTCTAAAATGATTGTTTCCTACAAACGAGGAACTTTTAAAGCCTTTGAGGAAACACTGACAGAGTTATACTGTACTTTATCTTCAAGAGGGGAAAACAGTGAGCACAATAAAAAGAGACGCAAATAAAACAAAGCCTCACAATGTGATACATGGTTGTATGTGATCTAAAAGAAATGGACTTTTCCTTTCACAGAGACACGCACAAAAAATGGGCCGAGAAGACAGACGTGTATTGCAAATTATTTATAATTGCAAAATGTTGTGTAACAAACTGTTTGATAAATACAAGCATTTGACAAAGCCTTATCTAGAAAAGTCGACCTTCCATCACAGCCACAGAACACAAATAGATATGATCATATTTTCATTAGAAATAAAAACATTAAAAAAACAACTCCCAGGTCATATTTATACATTTGCATATTTCAAAATAACATAATTAAATTTCTGTTTTAAAATAACAAGGATAACTTAAAAAAAGATGGACAGCTTCACACTTAGTTTCAGTCTTTTCCCTCGCTGGAGCTGCTATGTACATATAAACTTGTTTGCATTGCTGCACAAATGCCACCGACTCTCACTTTAGGTAAAGTACCTCAAAACATTAAAGCAAACGAAAAGAAAAATAAGTGCCAAAAGCAGGGCAGCATACCCGAATTGTTCCTCTGATAACTTAGTGTCCTCCTATGAAAGAACTGAGACAAGAAATCAATGTCATACTTTAGTAAATCATTCTGAAAAAGTGGCAAAAAAAAAGAAAAAAGAAATCATTTGCGAGCGGTTTAAATCTACAGGAGAAAACTGGCGAGTTCCTCATGAAAGGGAAATCAATGTCACAACAGAAGCTGCTTAAACGGTTTCTCTGCATTCAAGCTTTGTATTCAGAGCTGCGAGAGTCTTATTGTGTGAGAAAAGGCAAAAGGAGCATCTACTGAATGAAAATGAGCAAATTATCGAATGCAATCTTCTGTTCCCAGCCACACAGACGGACACTTCTTTCATTCACACGCTAACGAAACTGTACAAAAAAAACATCTCTAATAATAATATAATAATAATAAATTCAGACTTCACTCGTGTTTGTTTTAATGCCTCTATTCATTAGTGACTGTGCTGCAGAATGACCCACCCTGGGCACAACTGAACAGGTACGACTTTATTTTCTTCACCGTTTTTCTCTCACAAGACCCCATTTACACCTGCTGTTGCCATGTGATCTGTATCTAGGTGTGTTATCTGGATAATGACATTTGCCTCTACACCTGGTGTTAATAAGCACTCTTGTTACCTCGATTCTGCCAGCATTATGATCACATCTTAATATGCAAAATAAGTGCACAACATGGCACGTCTCAGGTCAAGGAAAGCAGTGCGGCTTGACTTACTTTTCCTTTGCAGAGGAAAAGGCAAACTGAGAGATCGTTCAACTTCCTGGGTGTTTCTAACTTTCTTTTTCTCCCAACAATGTGGCCAAACTGGGGCATTTAAGATACTGAGCAACTGCAACGACCTCCCTCCCCCCTCGTGTCCTGCCATCTCCCAAGAGAACTTAAAAAGAAGGAAGGGTCATCGTGCCACTGATGCCACACTTGAAATCCCTCTGTGCAGTTAGTCTAGTGCTGAACGGACGGACCACCCCTTCATCTCTCCCCTCTCAGCTTCATTATTTATTTAATAGTTCATGTGTTTCCAAGGTATATTTGATTTGATTTGTATGTTAATTCAATAATTTATTTGTATGTTAATGTTTTGTGATTGAGGTTATTAGCTAAACTCAAAAAGTTGCCATTCAATGTATGCTTTTGTTGTTTTATAGCTAAGGATTAGTTTATAGTCTACCAATGCACAATTAATAGTAAAAGGAGGGTTGTAAACATTTCATTTTAATATGCAATACTCCGTTAACATTAAATTAGCTATTATTAGTCCTGTCAATCACTGTGAAGAAGCCTCGGATTGAAATAAAAGGAAGAGAAAGAAAATGAAGAATCTGATCTGGCACCAAACAGAGCATATGACACAATGATCCTTCCTTCTTTTTTAGTTTACTTGTCACCTCTCTAATGTTTCTAATAAAAGCATAAACTGCAGTATGGGTCTCAGCATTTACTCCTGGCTGTGATTTGACCACAGTGTAAGACAGAAAACAGCCAAATTGCGTCCAGTCAATCCGATAGCGGTGGAAATGCAATATCTAATGCAAATCTTCATTGTACGTCGACTCGACGTAGTTATGTTCTGCCCGTTTCATGAGTAGCAGAATAATCCAACAGAGTTTTTGTTAGGCTCTTTCAATGGGGATGTAATGCTAGCTAATTAAGTAACACTGTAAGCTGTACAGTACATTCATTAGCAGAGTGAATTAGACTTTAAGCCACCAATTAGCTAGCAAAGCTAACCAAGTAGAGTCATAACATTTACCTCATCTAGATGAGATATCCAGATACAGCTCGCATAATCATCAAATATATTCACTAATTTAACGTGAGAATCAACATATTGATGTCACTGTGGCCCCCAGTTTCATTTCGGTCCACTGCCTCCCCTACACGGTTTCTGACTAAGAGTTCTACCGCATGTTACTGCTCGACTCAAACTCCTCGTTTTGACTGTAAGATGCAATTACAATGTTTATTGTAATCAAACGTTTTCTCCTCCAGTTGTGGTAATTTCCTTGCTGTGGTGGTGCACCACTGCAAAATGATTACAGAGGAAACACAGGGACAGAACCTGGTGCTGTGTTTAGTATCACCTCGGTCGACCTGAGCCGATACTAAAAGGTGATGTTAAAACACTGCAGACCACCACGAGACATCCTGCACAAACTGGGTATTTTTACAGAGCCAAGCTACCATCAGTAGCGACCACAATTTTTTATTCACTCAAAAATGGCAGCCTGAAAAACCACACCACGATCAGTGCAAACGTATCAAAAACTCCATCCCGGCATCTCCTCTGTTGTAACTGTAGCGTACGATCAGCTCCGCCTATGTTGGGGGAGTACTGTCTGCAGTAGAAAACAAAGTAGAAATACCAAAAGTGAGCAGAGTCGAGTCGAGCCGTACCATCCAGTGGAAACACGGCTTCTGAGCGGCGGCTGAAGTGTCAAAGGAATCAGTCCAGTCGTGGGTGGAAGGCGAGGTCATAGTGCAGTCAGTCTGTGTTGTCAGTGCTACGATGACACATCATTTGTCCCGTCCCAATGTTGTACACTCTGCTCTTTCTCTCACACACTTACAAACACACACACACGCACGCACACACACACACACACACACACCTGTCTCTT
>JAJHUR010087813.1:0-39703 GCA_027495735.1 Lutjanus campechanus | reverse complement strand
GGTTAACAGAAGTAGTTGATAACCGCCTGCGCAATACTTGTTATCTCTGACTGGGGTTTTAGGTTTTGTCGAGCCAGTTCATGCAACAAAAAAAAAAAGCTTGGATATGTTGAGCTTCCTTCATAGTGCAGCCCTCAGGTGATCTATTCATAAACACTGTGTTTGGAGCCAAAGCTGAAAGTAAATTCACCTTTTTTTCAATAATAATCCCTCATTTTAATGTGCACATCTGTGGTTTGAGCTGACTATTCATGTGTCACCTTGTCTAACTTCTTTTTTACTGCCTTTACCAGAACTTAGCAATCAACTTGGTGAGCACAATTTTATCATTACTGGTAGGAACGATGGGCAAATTAAAGTAAGACCTTGGTTGTAAAAAATAAAAGAACTGATTAAAAGAGCTGAACTGGACTGAATTATTCTTTCACAAAGTCTGAATGACTGTAAGCTACAGAGCACCTCGGATCATGAGGCCCGCTGATGAGGCCACCAGTCGCCTGATAAGGAAGCATCAGGAGGACCAGATTGTTCCCAAAGTGCCGCAGGGCTCCCTTGAGCCTCCCTCTCTCTTCAGCACCTCGCTGCAGCTCAGTGTCATGGCTCTTTGACTCAAAAAAGCTGTTCTGGACAGATGCTCTGGCAGCCATGGACCATTAGGCCACTTTCTCCTGCTTCACCTGGGACGGGACGGTGCTCTCCATTGCAGCGAAGGTCAGAGAAAAGCACATCATGGTGGAGGAGGTGAATTGTTCCCACCAGAATTTATGCCACAGTAGAGTAAATGTATGTGATGTTTGAGCCCCACAAAATACACAGAAATGCATTAAGCCTTTAAAGTAGAAATCTGTAATATATTTACTAAAGATCAAGGAAACACATTAAATTGAAATTTAAGTGGGGAAATTTATATTACAGGCCGGAATTACTGGTTTTGCTTACTCATTTCACGTTAGTTAGAGTTCAAATTAATGCCGAATGTTTGCTGAATGAATAAGTGTCTGCTTATGAGTTGTAAGAAATCATTAAAAATGTTTTAGAAGGAGTAGATGTTTAAAATGGTTCAATTGAGCAAAATCTTAATGGAGTCTGGCAGGCAGTGAGACAGGCAGCGACTTTACTTACACTCCAGATTGTGTATTTTCAGAGCAGTGAGGTTTTGTTTTAAGGATAACAAGCTTAGCTTTATAAACAGCTGATCAATTTACAGTATAGGGGTCATTGTTCTTGGTTATTTTCAATTTACGATGTTGTGTACGTCTTGTGCTTCTGCAGTGTTGAGCTGAGCTTCTGTCTGGGGAGGATGGGGCGAGGAGAAACAACAGCAAATCATAGATCGTATATCAAATAGAATTTGAACCTATTAAGTCTATGGCTCCAACCTGCTATTTAGACAGGATTCATTTTCAGATGCGTAATTTCTGCATATTGCTCCTTCAATATAAAAGATGACACGCAGATGTGAATGATTATATAAAAGAGCGATTAATCTCTAGATTTTGGCACTGACAACACTTGATTGCAAGACTGTTGAAAAGTTGCAAACACTATTATTTATTCAATTTCATCAATCATCAAATTTTGAGAGCCTGTCTGATGAATCCATCTGATTCTTTATTAGCACAAAACTCTGTTCTGTTTATTTGCTTTTTTATCTTGACTATTTTTGCCTACACACTTTCTGGTTGTCTTTTTTAAATTTCTTTTAAAATGCATTTTGTTTTTCTAAGACCGTGTTCCTTGTTGGGCTGTGTTGTCTTTTTGTTTCTTTCATCCAGTCGTGATGATGTGTTTTTACTGTCATCTTGATTGGTTTTTGTATTATTCATTCCGTTTGAGGTTTGAATCTTTAATAAGGTTCTTCTTGTTTTTTTTCTCCTACACATTCCATATTTCTCTGTCTTCTTTGCTTTTAATCATTTGTTCTGTATGTATAAATAAATGCATATTATACAGGCACTTGACAACAAGTAAAACATTTCCCAGTTTAAATGTTTTTGATCTTTAATCGGTTCCAGACATAAATTCTGCCCAGAATCCTACTAGTTCTGCCAGTTCATTTTGCATATTTAAGGGGGAAAAAAGCCAGCTTCCTCTAAAGGCTGAAAACTCTCTTTGCATTTTTGATAGAAATGTGTACTTTGGATGTTGGATGTCTTAGATGTGGGAGTTAACAGCCCTGCTCTGGTCTCTGGTAATATGTTGTCTCCCAACTCTCCCTTTGTGCCAGCTGCCAAACTGCGCTGTTGCATCTTTTAAGAGAGCAAAATGTTTGGAGAACAGCCAAATCTGAGACCAGCATCGCTATTTAAATGAAAAATGAAAAGAAAAATGAAGGTAAAGAGACCCCGAATGCGAGTCAAGCAATAAGAAAGTCTGATCAGCCCTGTATGTATCAAACATCAGAGAATCACACACACCGAACATTTGACCAAGGTTAGGGAGTTTTTTTCCTATAATGAATGCTGCAACCATCTTACAACAATAAGAACTCAAAAATAAAATAAATAAGAATTTTATGGGTTCTACACATTCAGGAAATGCAGGAAAAACAAGATTCCACAGAACAGTACCACTATTAAAAGTAACATGAGCTCTAAAGGCATTTTCTTTTGTTTGTTTGTATTTATCTTCAAATATCACTTAACCAAGCTCTGATTAATCACTAGTCTGATATAGCATCATATCACTTTCACTTTTCACTATCACTGAAAAATTCAAATTAAGTCTATAAGTTTTAAAGACAAGGTGTTGGCGTGAGTCACATGACTTAAACTCGACAAAATCACCCAGTCCTGGTCTGGCACAGCTGCTCCAACAACAAGGAAACACATTCTCATGCATTTCTCATGCTTCAACATGTGTCATAAATAGAGTTCATATTTGACTACTGGCTGATGTCATCTACACATTCCACAGAGTATGAACGCTGCTCAGTCCCGAAGTTTCACCTCAAACTCAGCGTGAAACTTAATGTTGCCAAGTCTCAGGGAGGAATATTTTGGCAGCGATGCAAAATGTACTTAGATCTTTTAATTAAAGCTACTACAAGGACTTTTTAACTGGCTAATTACCCACAATCCCAAGATCTTTGTCTTGAACCTACCCGACAGCATCCAGTCAAGTTGCCGAAGAGAACCATGAAGGAGAGCCTGTTACCATTCCCTACTCGTCAGATATTGATGTTTTGTCACCGCCCCTCAGCGACTCATACAGACACACACAGTACCCGTTGGTGTCTGGAGCACCGGAGCTTTCAAGTGACTTCAATGTAAACCCATCGTGGCTGTATGAGACACACCAGGCTTTCAAGGCAGTATAAAGAGGGAGAAGTCTAGATGTGGAAGAGGTGGGGTGGATGGGTGACTCAAACAAACACAGGACTCTCTCCCAGGAGACTGGGGTTTGTGTCCTATGTGAAAACCAAAAAGTTATTAAAAGTTTTAGGGTACATAACATTATGTGCATAAGTCATGCTTCAGTGACATCATGTGACGTACGTATAAGGTAGCGTACTACTCTAACTCCAAACATGGTCTTATCCTAAACCTACCGACTAGATTTTTTGTGCCTAAATCTACCCACAGTATGATCGTCTCACAACGTTAACCACAAGTTAAAAGAGACTTTCTGGCAGTGTCAGATACAGGGTACCTCGTGCACCTGCATGAGATGCTGTGGGCCAGTGACAAAGTGTTGGTATGGGATGAAAACGCATTGTGAAAAACTAACTTGATGCTACAACTTTTACATTAACGTTACATTAACGTAAAAAGCAAGCTAATGCATAGCTAATGCTAGCTTAACAGCTAAGTAACTTTGAAAATCAACAAGACTGGAAATTCACTGTTACATTATGACTTCTTTAGAACTTGAAACAATGAGTTTAGAACATGGGACCTGAATTGGAACATGCTAGTCTTGATTTGGGACTTGGATGCAAAGACTTGACACTTACTTGGGACTTGCAAAACAATGGACTCAGTCCCACTTCTGTCATGGTATATATAATGTGCATTAAAGGTATAATATGCAGCATTTTACAAAAAAACAATGTATAGACTCATACAAACATGTGACAACATCTCTCTAAATCATCACTGATTACCCACTTGAAGTGTGTGGCGGCAGCTGTATCTGCAGAGACCCTGCCGTCTGCCTGAAATTTCCTTATTTTTCATGATTATACTGTGCTCGAGACCCTTTACCAACTCAAAACATCAGTATTTGACGTCCTGGTTTTGAGGCTCAACAATCAACCATCTTCCGGGTGCATTTACGAACAGCTCGGACAGATCCTACTGATTCTACCTTTAAAGCACTGGCATTGCTTTGAGGTGCAATCAACACAATCACAGCTGGAAAGGACCCCGGTCAGCAGTGATAACTGCATTTGGTTCCCGATAATTAAGCATCAGTTGCAAGAAAGCTCTCATTTTTCACAGAGGTCACAGTTCCTTAGAAGAGTTTCTTCTACAAAACTGTCACAACAGTTTTTTAATTACATCAATATCTCAGCAGAAGCGAGGTCTTTAATTTAAACCAAACTGTCTACATTCTTTATTTACACACCTGTGTGTGCACATTTGTCTGATTAGTCACCACCTGCAGGGATCACATAACAGTCTTTGACAGCTCTAAAGCTCCTTAATTCTTAGAGGTGACAGTAGATTAAGATAAGTTGATAAACTACTTTCTCTCCCAAACCTAAAAATGAAACCAAATATGTGTCACACACTTACTTACAGTAGGAGTGATTTCCTGTCGACAGATCCATGACATTCATGCAGTTTGAAAACGTTAATCTGATATCACATCCCTGAGTATTGACTCTGGCTGAATATGACACACTACCCTGCCTGGACCTAAAACAAGCTCACTTTTATTGTCTAAAAGGATTTTTAGGGTAGGATTTCTTCACTTTACGAGGCAGCTTTACAGAGGAGACAGCAGAGATTTTGTGATTTGTGAAAACGAAAAGGACCAGGACAATCTGAGTGAGGGCCTCGGAGCACTTTACTGTCCTCTCCAACCTTCTAACTCAGACACGTCTTAATCTCAGCCACGTTTGAATGTTGACTCCCCTTTATCCAGCATAAGTATATTAACTATTCAATGCACGCTTACTTCCTCTACAACACAACAAACGGCTCTACCTGTGTGCAGACAGTATGCATTGATTTACTGGAGGCTGGAGGTTATAGCACAGAGCTTCTGAAACTCCCTGTTCATCAAAGCAACTCCACAAGCCTTATTAATAACCACAATTAGATTATTATCAACGTGACTGGGTTTCATTGCCTGTCTTGAGTGGATCCCAGGATTGTCCTGGTTGCTGCTTTTCAACCAAATCACATAATTTTGTCTACAGTTAAAACAAAAACATGTTGATGAAAATTAATTGGTTTCATAAGAGTCTGCAGGAGGTCACAGATGCTGTCCAGAGAGACTGCTGCGTTGAGAATGTCAATATCTTTGTGCTAGTTCATTAGAGGTAAAGATAATTTAGATTATTTGATGTGGGGTTGTATGAAGTACTTATCAAAAGTAAGTGTATTTCCTATGGTAATGGTATGGTATAACAAAAGGTATTTTAGCCACCTAAAAAAAAACTAACAACCAATATCAGTTTAAGTGTACACTATATTAAGAATGTTTCCACTGCTTTACTTTGCCATCAGACAGCCTTTTCTAACATGAAACCACCGAAAATCGCTCTCTCCAAACCAACCAAACTCCATAGGCGAAATCAGTAATTTTATCTTGCAGAACACAGGAGTTGCTGGTCTACCACTGCCTCGATCTGTTAGGTTTTTGTGTTATTGTTTGACTTTGACGACTCTGAATTAAACTTTTAAAAACACCATACAATCACTCAATATAACACATAAAAACTAGCTGATCGAGGCGGTGATAGACCAGAAACTGTCTCCTTGTTCATGCCATGGAGTTTGGTCAGTTTGGAGAGATTGATATTTGGCGGTTTTTCATCAGAAAAGGCTATCTTGCTGCAAAATAAAGCAGAGAAGATATTATGTGTGAACCTTTTGGTGGCTAAAATACCTTTTGTTTGCATGCTGGTGCCCCTCTCTGCTTCTCCTAATTGGAGGGCATGCCCACCACCATCTACTGTAAGTAATACACTGACTATCAGTACGTACCTCATATAACCTCACTTCAAATAATCCAAACTTTCCCTTTAAGGTAGTCAGCCATGTTTAGTGTATGGCTCCCTGTGCTTTCGTTTTACAAGCTAGAGGGTGCATCTTGGATTAACCTGCTATGGGAACCCAGGGCATAAATGAGCTGCTCGGTTCCTATTAACCTCCCCTTCCTCCCCCTCCCTGTGTACTCTGTACAGTACTCCTCTACTGGAATATTACAAGGCCTCAGGTTTGCTGTGTGGTAATAAGATTAAACACAATTAATTTATGAACGCCCTTTGAACGTAAGCACAATATAAGCTGACATAATGAAGATCTGAGAGGCAGATTTTAATATAAAGCCCCTCTTTAAAACAGTGCCTCCAGATAAGGTTCTTCACTCCGACCCACCTTCAGGCTCTTATTCCACCAGCTGATATTGTGCTTTAGTGGTGCATATTCCCATATTCCCGTGCCAAGTAAAAGTTAATCAAATTACCATAAACTAATTGCCTCCAGTGAACCTGGGGATTTCGGGGGCCCATGGGGGTCTGAGGCCACAAGACAGTTCCCTGCTTAATCCGGCTTTGGGAGGGGGTCAGTGTAAAGATGCATGTGATACTGTTACATTTTTACAGGCAAGCCAAAGTCCTCGGAAAGAATCAGTAAATTAATTTGTTAATCACACTGAACAGATGGATTAATGAATGTACTGTATGTTCTCTGATGCGACAACACCAGACTGTTTTTCTTGCAATGCTTCTTATTTTTAGCATCAAGACCATTGGTGCCAGCCAGTTTTCAATACTTTTTCTGGCAGCACATGGTGTACAGGTATCAAAATAAATTCAGGTAGGTGGGAGGTAGATATGACACAGTCTGAAAATTTGGTACTGGCAAAAGATGGTAATACTAATTGTCAGGACTTTTATTGTGAAACTGATTACCATTTCAACCCCAGTGGGAGGAGTGTCCTGTGCGTTCAGTCTATTATAACAGTTATTTGAGTACTCTGACACTAAATATACTTGAGATCCTCACAGAAAGTTTACCACAAGGCAAAATGGGCACATGCCCAGGGCCCTGAACGGGGGCCCTTGCCCTTAAGATTCATTATTATTCATTATTATATTTTCAAAAAAAAAGTATTTTTGTTTTTAAAATATTTGACTGTGATTTTCAAAATGTAGTGTGATTGTTTGAAAGTTTTGTAAATTAGGCACTGAAGTCACGTAATGATGCAGATCAAATGACAATTTTCAGGTCAATACTCACACAAAAAGAAGCTTAAGAGACTGTCCTGGAAGTGAGGTAAATGACAAAGCGACCATGTTTTCCTTTAATTCTCCCACTGATATGCAAAGAAATCTTGCCGATGAACTAATTCACTTCAGATCTTTCATTATGCCTGACTAGACTGACTCACCAGAGGTACTCTGTGGGTATAAGCCTGCCATTGGACAACTTGTCTCAATCTGCGTTTTCCAAGTCCCCAGAAAACAACAGCCTCCTAGATAGCATCCTACGTGCAAATTAGTGCCTGGGATGCTATTGTTATGAACATAAACAAGCTAAGCTGTTACCTGCCAACATGCCAATGTTCCACCAAAACAGAAAAATAAACCAAGGACAAAGATAGCAGAGAGATGCATCGAACCAGAACTCATCCGGGAATTTGACTTCAACAACTTGATCAATGGCTTCTCTTTAAAGAAGGTCAGATGAAAGCCAATGATTTAGTGTCACTGTGGTTTTGTGTGCTCATAGCTGTGGCTCTGTACTACATTTGTAGTGCAAATGTTTATTAAAGATGCAGTAAGCAATTCTAGAGAAAGGCAATTGATTGTTGAGTCTCATTCTGAGGTCATGAGGTACTGATACTTTTGGAAAAAAGGCTCAACAATCAACCATCTTAGGTCCTGTGATTGGCCACAGTCTCTTGTCATTGGGCTAGATTTTTCAAGGCTTGAAAACAGAACCAAGAGGAGAAGCAGAAGTCTAGTTTTCTCTTAGACCACTTGAATTACATTATGCTTACAGGTTATTACAGAACTTCTGCCCAATAATGCCAAAAAATAAACTGCCAAACCCAACTTTTATACAGTATATTACATTGTTTGTTGATGGTCATTTTATTTAAAGCTACTACATGGAGTATTTATCTGGTGCAGACCATCAGCAAGATGATTGGCTATTTCTATATAGGTATTCTTCATGTCTGCCACTGGGTCAGTGCGTTTACATTTTCACAGGCAATGTCACAGTGAGTAGTCTGTTAGCCAGTTAATTTTATTTTTGATGATATATTTTGTGGATATGGCCACAGAACCCTCTAAAATCGACAAAATATGAAAGTTCCTTGTAGTAGCTTTAAATGTGTGTGTTTCAACTTCTCAGGATTTGCAGTACTTAGCCTGTATAGAATGAAACAGACCTAAAATGGCAGTAATTTAACTTGTCAAAATGTGGAATATGATTCCAAAGTAATACATGCTGTGTGGTTGGGGGTTGTCATATGTTGTGTGCTTGGGAAGGGCACACACAGTGCACATGCAGGCCTACTATTTGTGTCTGTAGGTGGGGTCTGTGGTGAGTTTGTGTCCCGGGCCTGTGGTCATGATAATCCATTCATGTCTAGGCAATGTGACCAAAGCCACATATGTATTTTTGTGTTCCTCTACATAAATAAGATTCACACACATAACACAGCACTCCCCTTCAATGGTTTGACAATGTAAAAAAATGCTGAAAGCCAAATGTTGAACCATGCACGCAACACGAGTCTTGTTTTAAGTGTTCGTAGCACCATCTGGGATACTGATGAGGCAGCATTCTCTAAATAGGTCATCTTAAAAGTCACAATCACATACAATACACTTTTGTCAGCAAAACCATACAGCATCTACACGTTAGCCCTGAAAACATGTTTTAAAATAGAACTGATGAGGCTAAGCTTTGCAGGAATCCCATGGCTTTAGCACCTCCGGCTGCAGCACAGAGTGTGTCTAAAAAGTCACCTACTGACTTCAAATCAAAAAGGTTTTCTCTTTTACCACTTCTTCTATCACTGGTACAGTTAAAACTACATAGTGTGCCATTATCAGTGGAGAAGTAGGAAAATATTCATAAGGGGATGGTGGTGAGGGAGGTGGGAACCATTTCTTTTGGATATATTCCTGATGTTTGAAACCTTCTCTTTTACCTTTTTATTTCCTTATAGGAGTTTGACTACAAAGCAGATTTGTTTTTGTTTTTATTTGGATCAACATTTCTGTTGACAACAATGCTCAATAAAACAGTATCTAACTGTGATCCCCATGCAACAGTAATTGTCTTATGTCTCAGCTGTAGTTTGAATTAATCTTGAAGTCGAAATAAGAGGAGATTAAGTTGTATACGTGATGTGATGTCCACAGTGTGACATTATCAACATACTGATTGTTCACCCTTTGAAGATGAAATGAAACCTCCTTGCTTAGAAACCCATTTTTGCTGTCAACTACTCTCAGCTTGAATTCAGGAAGCATCTTGCAATGCCAAATTCAACTCAGTGAGCTATGTCAGATGATAATGCCCCCCTCGCTATCTACCTGCTGCTGCCAGGCTCATGAACATAAGTGGGGAAATGTACTGACTGCAGTCAAACTGTGTAAAAAAGAAAGAAAAACACTTGACTAAAAGCCTTAACAACCTGAAGGCTGGTTAGCTATCTATTTTCTTCTTTTTAATAAAAGTACTGAAGGCCCAGCTGCTCAGGTGCACCATAGACACCACATGCCAAGTTGCTTGGCGCAAGAAAATATTTGGAAGGCAGGAGGGCTGTAACAAGTCTATGCAAAAACAAGTGTGGTTTTATTAGCAGAAATTAGGATCAAACGGGGGGAAAATCCTGTGCTAGTTTAACAAAAACAACTTAATGCTTAAATAAACTCTGCAAATTAAAAACACCATTTGCCATTTTTGCCTTCATTTGAGAGTCAGTGCAGAGGGACAAAGGGAAACTTGGGGAAAGAGACCAGGCCGCATTAGTTTGTATTTTCAATTATTTCCCTAATGAACTCAATGAGGACTGGGTGCCTGAAGTAGCTTTATTCCCTCAGTGAGTGTTAAGTTAATTGTTCAGGTGTGACAATTGCATGTAAAGTCGGTGCAAACACATGAGTTGACTCAAACAGATGAGAATCTGCACTGGGCAAAGACACATCTGTGTGAATGAAAAATACTTCAACAAAAATGTGTGTGTATTTTGGGACTTAATGATTCAGAGATGAGCAAAAATACAGTAAGAGAGAGGCAGGAAGGAAACAATGGAAACATGTTTAGTCCCTGGTAGGTTTTGAGATGTTTACATACACATTGCTAGCTAGCTACAGTTAATGTCTGTACAGTTGGTAAATTGGCTGTTTGCTGCTGGAACAAAAAAAAAACACTCACTGCAATAACTCCTGTATTTAAGTTTGATTAAAAAAAATGTGCTACTACAAGTACTGCTGCATTCAGTCCTACAGCCAAGTAACAAAACAGGTTGTTTGTCTGTACCTTTAAAAACACACATGAAAATGATATCATTATTCATATGAAGATTTTCTCATCCGTCACCTCTTCACTGCTGTAAGTATCAAAGGTGCAACTGCTGCAAGACCCACATGCTGGCCATTCACGTAGGACCAAGAATGGTAGAGCTGAACTCCCTTCACTTTTGGGATTTTTGTGGTGCTGTTTCCCCTTCTTGAATAAAAGTAAGGAGAGCTATAAAATTCAGTTCAATTCAGCTTAACTCTTTCCCCGCAACTGATGAGATGTCTTGTCATTTACGCCACAACGCTTCCCTGCCAGTGACAAGATATCTCATCAATTGCTGTTTTCACTGGGAGGCAACAGGGGACGCTGTGACGCATCATCTGACAAAAAATTGTCATTTGAAAAAGAAGGGAACTACTGGAATTGAACAGCAGAAGAAGAAGATGGTGTTATCTGGCATGAAAGCATTGGTGCTCAGCTGCAGATCTGCTGGTCAGAGAGCATCATGACCTGGCTACAAAGCCCGGGCACAGACCAAGACTGCTCACACTGCAGGCCCTCGGAGTCACACCGTGGCCAGGTCATAGAGCACCATGATCCGGGCACAGAGCCTGGGGACAGAGCAGGGCTGCTCGCGCTGCAGTCCCCAGACCTCCACAGCGGCCAGGACACAGCGAGGCTGCTCACACCGCAGCCCCTGAGGCACGCGCCGCAGCCGGGGCAGAGAGTGCTCCAGCCCCCAAAGTAAAGGTGTGCGATTTGGAAAGCAGGGATAGTCATGACACAAAAACAGCGGATATAAGATAAACAAGCAACGCTACATCAGCATTTGCTTCTGAGAGACGACAACTATTCTTTGCCCAAACACAAGAGGTCGCTTTTCAGGAAAACAAAACAAAAGTTTGTTTTAAATGAAAGTGAACGAACAAATGACTGATTGATGCAGTTTTTCTGTGAAGGACAGTCTCCTTCAAGCGCTGATGGAGCCACATGAATGCACCCAAAGAGAGCACCACAGCCCGTAAGGACCTGACGCCGGACACCACGCTCTGTCGCAAAAAGCCGCTACAAATGTATAATGTAACAGAACATATGGACTTTAAGTGGTGGTGTTTAAACAATGTGAAGGAGTGCTCCTAATTCAAAGCAGGTGGAAATGGAGATTTGAAGTCTTTAAGGTAGATGATTTTTCTATTTTTAGGATGGCATCATCTTGCATGTCCCCCTAAAATGATATTACATATTACACCACTGAAATTGAGTATATTTTCATATAAATTAAATTGCCCACCATTCATGATGTAACAGGACTAAAAGTCACAAGCCCCAGCAGCAGACAGCCAATAGATCAAGTGATCTTATTTTATCTGATCCATGAGCCCAACTTTCTGGACTGAACTCTATATATCATCATATTAGAAAACAAAAACTTGTATGAATATAGTTTGTCTGTGAGTGCAGATTCATGGGGACATTCTAATTCCATTAATCTGTCAAATTAGTTGGATAATTTTGACATGTTTATGCAACCTAACATTAAATCATTATATCTTTACGTCTTTGTCCCTTTTGATGGACTCAGATCGGTTGTCAAATTCAGCAGAGGGTCGAAACCACGACAACAAGATTTTCATGAATAAAGTGGTTTTCTCGCCACTGAGATGCATCTCAACCCCAACCAGACAGTTTCCTGCTGGCCCTCGTGGGTATATCTGAACATATCTACACCCTGCTGCAGCATGATGACAGTGATGGACAGCAGTGAGAGCATCATCTCTGTACGCACCAACCACCAGGCAGGAATCCGGCCGGCTCTTTTTATTGAGGGCTGGAGGTTTAGTTCAGAGGTCTCTTTATTTGCCTTTTACATTTCATTCACAATGATATGCTACCATTCTTAAGTAATACTCTGTGACATTTTCAAATTCTGTAAAAATGAGGCTTGTAAATAGAGTTCTTAGGAGCTGCAGCCCAGGAAGATGTGTCAATATCCTTAACTGTAAATGCCAGCGGATTCCAATTGCTCCAACATCTGCCTAACCCTTTTTTCCCATGTGGTCGACATTATTGATCCTGTCTCGAAATGCTCCCTGTCACTGCATCACATTACCCTCTGTCTACACATTTCCCTTCGTGCCTTGTGGTTAATACTGCATGCTCAATGAAAACTTGGGGATAATTTCACAGGAAAAACTCAACCATTTCATTAGTGGGTATTTGCAACAGGAGAAAAAAGCCCAGAGAATAGAGGCAAATCATTTACTTGGCCACCAGAGCATTACAGTGACAGCTCTGTATATTGATGCATTACGTGCAGATTTGTTCCCATCACAACAACTGGCTATTAAACAGTCGTTCTCTCTTAAATGGAGTTACATTAAATAGCCTACTGATCATATTGAAGCGAGGAGAAAATGACATCTGAGGAGTGAGTAAATTTTTAAATGATTTATTCTTAGAATGAAATCCAAGGTTGAAAGCCCACAGGCACTTTGGCTATTTGTCTGCTGCAGACAAACGTTTAGGGCTGCTGATGGAGGACTGACAAAATGTTTGTTTCTTATTATCGTCAATATAATATTTCCAAGTATGATCAACGGGCCTCATTCACCAACATCTTAATGAGTTTTTTCTTACATTTGTTCTGAAGAAAGGTCCTTAAAAAAGTCTAACTCAGATTCATGAAGGTTTTCTTAAACTGCAAAATTGTTTCTATCTGTGTTCTTATAAAGACGAATGTCATTGTCTTATTAAGTGCCAGTTGTTCCAAATTAGCATGATGAAATGCCCCACCAATGCCCATATAAGGTCATGAGACTGCAGAGACTTCCGTGTGCACACAGAAAAGTTGAGAGAGAAATCAAGGATTCCCAAACTAAATTCTCAAGACGGTATAGGCCCTTTTATCTCCTCTGTCATCTCAGAATTAAGAAGGTAGCTTTAGTAGTAGTTTTGATACAATTTGACAGTACATTTTATCTAAAAGCTGTAGGTGTAAAACCAAAACACATCACACATTTAAACACCAGTGTGTAAAACCTAAAAGGAGGTGGTTATTTTAACAAAAACATCTTCTTCAACATGTCCATGTGTTTAAAATTATACATTTGTATTTGCAGTATAGACCAATCATGGCATAATTTAAAACTCCAAAAGGGCCACTACAATATTTGTATTTTTTATCATTTATTTACAGATTAACCCCCACTGAGGTCCCATTTAACTGCCCCACATCTGATCTCAGCTCTGTCTTGGGCAACCCCAGAAATTGCACTTAGAATCGTATTTCAAACCACCTCCAATTTTGTCTTGGATCTGATTAACATTTCATGTGTTTCTTTGCTGTCCAGACATTCTTAAATCAATCTGAAAAACAGATTTGAGCTGGCAGACTTAACAAGGTCTTGGTTACCTACTGTAGTAATACATACAGTGTTTTTGTATTTCATAGAATTCTATCTGGATACTGGATTTACTGTTTGGTAGTTTGATTGTCCACATGAATTGTGCACATTTAGTTGATGAAATATGCAACATGAAAGCACAAAAAGTGAAATAACAAAGGTCTTGAAACTTCAAACTCTGGGCCCCTCTTTAAGACAGGACCTCAAGACCAGGAAATAAAGCAGGACCCATTATCATGTCAGCTGATTTGATATTCACAACTTCATATTTCAAAATAAAATTTCAATTAAATTAAATGGGCATAAAACAGTTGACTCACCATAAGCCTGGAGCTTTTCAAACCACTGGAGCTCAGAAATGTACTGTAAATAATAAACATTAAGCCTAGTAATGCAAGTCTGTTTGTTGTCTTGCTCTGTACATGTGAAGTAATTGGTCAGATATAAACAGTGCCTGGTGCTAAACGAGGTCTAATAAACCAATATCTTACATCATCCATCTCTATTTCACACACAACTTGAACGTTTTTATTATCTTTTTTGTGTCTCCCAGGCCGGGCACTCTGACTGACAGAGTACTGGTAAATGGCAACAACTCTGGCCTTTCTTCTTTTACTCACTCACATTTTCATTATCCATTTTTTATCAGGCATAGAGGTGTTTGTTTCGACTGCAGCTTGTAGCTAAAAAGGAGACCTCATTAATCAATCAAACAGATAATGTCCAATCCCTTTCTATTTGTCATCACTGTGTGACTAAGCACATTACAATGTTTATAAATGTAAGCTGGGCTGCTGCACAGGCCGGGACTTGCACTGAAGCTCAGACAAGAAAATTTAAAGGGCCAGTGTGTGGGATTTAGTGGGCATCTTTCTAGCAGTGGCTGCAAAACTTGCAAAAAATGCATATAGAAAAATGCAATACAGTGTTTGGTTTGTCTGTTCTGGGCTACTGTAGAAACTTGGCGGTGCCACATGGCAGCCTACATGGAAGAGGACCCACTCCCTCTGTGGATATAAACAGCTCATTCTAAGGCAATGAAAATACAATATTTTTTTTTATTTTCAGGTGATTACACACTAGTGTAAACATACCAATGAATATTATATTCAATTTCTGCAAAATGCGACCAATAGATGCCCCTATATTAATTATATTTTACCTTTAAACCGCAGTCAAATAAATCAAAGAGCTAGTTCGGTACCTTGAGCCTATGTACGTTACAGAAATACTTTGAGTGAACGCATTGTAAAATACCTTGAGGAGAAGAAAGATGAGATAAAAGTCAAGCAGAAAAGCTAGCTCTGACCATGACAGCTATGGACACCAGTAACATGTGGTAGTTCAGCCTCTCCATCCACTAGAGGTTGTCTGACAACCTTGCAGACAAGCTGACTAGTGTGGTGAATGCATAAGAAGATGGCCCCTCTTTCATTTTTTAATTTCTTACAAATTAACCAGTAAGTTACAGACTAACAGATGACAAGCTATCAAAAAGAAAATTAAACAAAACTGGCATCTTTGATATGAACACTACACTTTGGCATGTCAACACCATTTAATAACCAACATTAATGATGGATGAATTACATTTCAGTAAGCCAGTTCCAGAGCTGTCATGCATGTCTTACTGAGACCTTCAAAGGAAGAGGCATTATTAATATTGTTAGTTACACCTGTGCTTTTTCTGCTTATATGACAAATCAAAATGTCTGCAATTAAAACATGCTCTTGATGCAGCTTGTGTGCATATCTCATGGACATGTTTAGAACTCAAACATGGTGACTTAAAGCAGAAAAAGAAAAAAAAAAAATAGCGAAAACAACAGGCCAGCCTCCTCACTGCAGCCCTTCTCTCTGCTTGTGCCTCCTCCTCCACTTTCACCCTCCCCCTCCTGTCAGGATGAGTGTCGGGCTCTTTGCTCTCCCAGATGTTAGCTGGCAGGAAGAGGCTGCATGTCTGTCATCAGTCAGGACAAGTGACAGCAACGTCGGCGGCCTGTCACAGCTGCCGCTCCTCAGGTCACTGAAGGTGTCGCCGTCAAGCGTCCACGCCCAGCCAACCGCCACGACCCCACAGACTGAACGGAAACTAGAGGAGCTCCTGGTGAAAATGTTTGCAGTGATCCAACAGGGGGTACGAGGTTGCAAATATACCTTATTTAAAGAGTGATAATACATAGAAAAAAATTTTTTTTTGGCAAGTTTTTGGTATTGCGCTGTTAAAATAGTTATACACAGATTGTCTACTCAGATTTATCTCCTTATGTTAAAGCCAAAGGATGCAGAACTCCTCTGAAGCTCACCCATTCATAACAGATCAAATGCAATGCTCAAATGCCACGGAAAAACAAACAGGACAAGGTCCTTTTCCATGTAAACGTAAACACAACTCAGAGACGATCAAGATCTACCTCCAGGTTTCCAACGAAACACTTAAGCGTGTTTGATTAATATGGACAAGGCCTTATGCATGCTGCACACCCACACACTGACGTCAGCTCAGTCTGACCTGTATAAATGTACCATACAGTAAGCCACCACATGTTACAGTCCCGCCCTGCAGGGCTTTGATGAAGCCATTATTCCAAAAAGGGCTACATCATCTGTGAAAAAATGTTGTGACCCATTTTGACTGCAAATGAATCATGAACTATCTTTGAGAGTCTTATGAAAAAAAAAAAAGATTTCAATATCCGGTACCTCTAAAAGTGTCTCCAACCCATTTCAGCTGACCTAAACCCAAACATAGATTTCTACTCCTCCAGCCGGACCGATTTTCTGATTTCCTTTATGTGAGCTGAGAATACTTTCAGTCAGGGTCACTGTAAAACCTGTGTCTTCATAACCTCTTCTTTTCTCTGTTTTGTACTACAATCAAACTCATCATGTAGCAACAACTTGTTGAACAGAAGGAAATAAGTGGGCTGAAGTGAAAATGTAGTATTTACTATCATTCAAGTAATAACTGTGGAATTTCTTTTTTTCTCAACTGGAAACTTCTTTAAAGGCGCAGTCAGTGTTAGAGCCAAGACCATCTAAACTGACACAAAGAGAAGATGAAGACTTTAAGATGAAGACGTCTGGTCAAGACATAAAACAAGGCACGTTGAGACCAAGTCAAGAATAAGTGCTGTCACATCTCTCGCTCTCTTCCCCAGGTGAGTGGGTGGTACCACAGCATGTAGCACTTATGTCAGAGCTGAAATTAGCTAACAATGATGGAACATAACTTTGTGTACACGTGTGTGTTTTCTTTAGGATGCTGTTTTGCAGATGGACTTTTTGTGATTTATGTAGTCAAATGTTACTACATTTATGATATCATCATATTTATTTGGCTCACATCTCCTTCTTCTTCTTCTCTGATCTCTGGCGTTCACTTTATTGGAGTGCATGTAACAAACAATAACAACAACAGTAACAAACAATTCTAATTAGAAATGAGTAATCGAGTAATTGGTTGCATTTCAAGCAGGATGTTTTACATCCAATCACCCTAATAATGTTAAAAAAAATAAATTACAGAATGTACAAGCAATTTAGTCATATCCTGCAGCTGTGGACCTGACCTGTCTTGGAATAAAATCCTGAGTCCTCTTTGTCCTAGACTGAGACAAGACCAAATAAAAATGTGGTCTGGACTGAGGCGAGGCAGAGACCTTCAGAAAGTGGCCGTAAGACCAAGACTGGTCTCAAGTGCTACAACACGAGGTCCCATGTGTAAAATGTATGGGGATCTATTGGTAGAATGTGGCAGAAATGGAATATAATATTCATCAGTATGTTTTGTGTATAGTCACCTGAAATTGTGTTTGTGTTATGTTACAATGAGCCCTTTATATCTATAACCTCTATGTTTAGATAATGGACAAAGCAAACTCAAGTTGACCGCTAGACACACCTAAATCCTACACACAGGTCCTTTAACTTGCACAGAGACATATTTATCTGAATTTGCAGCACACAGAGTGAACACACCTGTTTCCTGCTCTTGAATGCAACTGCTCCATCTCTAATATTCCCATTGCACTAAGTTTGAACACATCTTAAAAATTAAATTAGTCTGTTATGGATTTGGCAGCTTATAATGGCACAATCAGTGAGTTGAATTATAAAACTGTTTATCCTAATTGCTTCCATCTTCCAACTGTAGCTGTGCAAAATAACTTTGTGGGATTTATGTCTGGAAACATCCACATAGCACTGGGAGATGACCAGATATGCAGCGGACCATTCCAGAAGTGCTCGTTTCATTTCATGAAACAAGCTCCTACTGTGAACTGGGTGATTTGGATATAACTGACATGGGATTTTACAACAGCATAATATTTGAATTTATGCAAAATGTGGAAAAAGACAGAAAACGAGGAATCTAGAGCACTTGTACTCATTCTAATTGATGCCATTTAAGTCCCAAGGTACAAGTACATGTGATTGAGAAAGTGCTGGATTCTTTAATTTGTTCATAATGAAGTGCAGAAGTGCCTACTTGGTTGCCCCTAAGGTAGATAAAACATGATAAAGTGCCCTCTAGAGTGCCCTTCCAGTGGACAAAATGTGGTAAAGTGCCTTGTAGCGTTCCCCTCCAGTGGATAAATGTAATGCGGCGCCATATCAACTGCTCTACATGCTAGACAATTAGTTGGCCTCTATGTTCCTCTAAATGGTTAAATGGTTCACAGTTCACCATGTGTTAAGCCACATAATAAAACAATTTTAATCTAAACCATGTATTGGAGCTGTTTCACCATAAGTACATCGTGATTTTCAGCACGCTGGTGCCCCGCTGCAGAGTGCAAAGTCCGACACTGCCCAGTATCAAGTGACAGCGTTTAATACAGCCACCGATCCACTAGGGGATACTGTCAGTGTGACATATTGCCTTGCCTATAGGCACGAAAGCTACACTAGTGTGTGAAGGTGAAGTGCCAGCAGAGGGCGATAATGAAAAAAAGCAACAAAGTCCACTTATGGAGGGGGCAGTGACGACTTCTGGGCTTGAGTCAAAAACTGCAGTTCCACAAATGGCCACTTTAGGTTGCCTCCAAAAGCAGGTCAGTGCCCAGAGAAATAAACATGTTTACAGCCTGGTACAAAAAAACAGTTTGGGTATCAAGAGCTAATTTCCTGTTTATGACAGCTATATGTGCAAGGCTATCAATAATGGTTTAAAAATGTCAGAATTCTGACCTGATTAAGATCCACGTGTGATTGAAATGTCGTCTATTAATTTTCTTTATGGCATGGAGCAAGTGTGCAGGCATTACCTGTTTTTCTTGGGCAGAAGAATTTTATATAACTTACCCGATTAAGTTATCTTAAGACTGAAAGTGGTTCATAATTCAAGGAGTTGATTTGAGTGAGAAGTGGGTGCTGTCACAGGTGGTTGGCTGCCAGGTAAACCACTTATTCGGCCACCTCAGCTCCACTCACGCTGCACTTCTTTGGCCATTTTGGAATTAGCAGGAGATAGCTAGCTAGCTGCTAGCTAGTTGGGCACTGCCAAGATGGTGATGGCCAGAGCCACCACACTACACACCACTCACTATTTATGATAAAGTTGCAGGACCTTAAACCCAGGAGGTGCCTAAACCTAACCAAACTGCAAACGCACCCGAAATGTTCTCAGCAAGCGTTATTTTAACTAGACATTGCATAATTTTTGTTGCTAACTTGACCCACCTATTGTGGCAAGCATGTCAGTATCACATTTTGCTTCAGCTAGGCGTGGCAAGTACACGGAGGACTGGCGGGTGTATTATACTCTTTGGCATGATATGTATTTCAATAAGATTTTCTGGTGTGCAAGAATTGTGACCTGGCCACATTAACGAGGACAGCCGACTGCCTCAAATTACTGAGAATGCAGATAAAAAATCCAGTGGGCTATTGTTGTTGCGTGGTTGCTTGTTCTCTGTGGACTGGAGAGAAAACATGTCCAAAAGTATGTTTGTATTCCCTGAAGACAATGAAAGGCGCCATACATGGATCAATGCACCGAGAGGGAGGTCAGAAGTCAAAGTCTGCTGAAAAACAAGGTCTGATTTGACTTCCTCTGACTCTCCATTGCCACCTTAATATCTCATGACTTCGAAGACTAAGAATCTTCAGAAACATTTTTATTTTTTAGGTCATAAAATACCAGGTGGACAATGTGAGAAAAAAATGGACAAAAACAAAATATTAGGAAAATATGAGTGGTAGTTGTATAACAAATGATAGTTATATAATAAATGATCTATAAAAAATAGCTGATACTACTTTCACATCATCCTCCCACCTTCACATTGTGAAAGCAATTTATGATTAAAGTCAAATAGAACAAAAACACGCCAGTGAGATGTCAAAGTGCAGACATTCCCAAATACTCTGCTGCTTCGCTCGCTCTCTAAGTTGAGGCAGTTTATTAATAGCTCCAGGAGAGACAAAGCTAAAGTAGAGACATAATAATAGAACTTACTGTAACTGTACAGCATGTGAGACAGAGAAGCAGGTGGAGAGTGAGAGCTCGCATTAAAGAGCGCTTTGAAAAATGTCAACTGTGTAACAAATGAGGAACTATTGTCTGTTTTTCCGTTTTGACTCGTGTGCTTTCATGAAATTCTTCAACGGTCTTTCATTGGTGCTCACGGGTTGCCGGCTCATGAAACTTCCTAGGCACACAAAAGACCTCAGAACCTTTCAATCGTGGGAAAAAAAAAAAAATAAATAAACCTCTGAAATTGGCACTGAAATGTTTTCCCAAGACAGCTGGAAAAAGCAAATGAGAGATCTGAAAGCTAAGCCAGCGGTGTCAACACTAAAAACTGTCCATACTAATTACTTCCCAGAGGGAGTTTCCACTTTATTCCCTCTCTGTTGTCAGCACAGTCGCAGTTTCCACTGCAGGAGAGCATTCTCACTTCCACTCCAAGGGAATGCGCCGCGTCCCATTTCCATTTTGATTTGCAGTCAAAGTATAATACCGCCCTTGTCTTCTATTTAAATGCAAAACATGACACTATTCAAAGTGTGTACTGTATGTATGGAGCTGCTACCGAGATGCAGTCCATAGACACTAATCAGGAGCAATGTAACCGCGGGGGTACGCTGACACCCTGCTTAAAACCATCCGATTATATTGATGTGTTTATTTATTGAATGTGCTCAGGGTTATCATAACTCATCGTTGTCATGCTCACACCCCCAGCGTGCTTCATCTTCACTCCTGTTTTCTTGCTTTTTGTTTTTGACCCCACCTTCTAGCTTGTCCTCCCCCCTTTTTCAGCACTTTTTTTTTTTTTGCTTCCCCGTTCATTCCAGCCTTCATCGCTCATGCACTCGTTGCTTTGTCTTTCCTATCTCTCCTCCTCCTCCTCGCTCCCTGTCTTCGCCTCCCCTCCTTTCTATTCAGATCACTCTCTTTCATTTCTGCACCCCCCCTCCCCTCCCTCTGGATAGTCTCCTCTTCCTCCCTCTATCCTTTCCTCCCTGTCCTTCCACCCTTCCATCCCTCCCTCCTCAGAAGCGATGGACCAAGGACGTGACGGGCTGATAGCGGTGTGATGTGCATTTGCCGGGCTTCGTGCCACCCAACTCTCTTCTGTCAGACGTGTAATAAACTGCCCCTGCTTCTCCTGATACATGGCTAATACCTCCAAAAAGTCAAATACATCACATTAACTATCAAGGCACAGTATGAAGTGTAGCGGTGGTGTGTATGTGAGTGCGTGGTGGGGACTACTGATGTTATGTGCTGGCTGCTGTCTCAGCAGAGTGACATCTGGGTAATGAAGTCCTGATGATCTTTCTGGAATGAAAGAGGCCCACGTGTGGCTCTGCTTAATATAGATGCATGCCGGCATGACTTTACGCTGCTCTTCCGATGAACAACTCGCTCATGATCGCTGCTCGTTTGCCTGCAGGCCTGTTACAACTGCGACTGTCGCTTCCAGGTTAAAGAAGCATCTGCTGCGTGTACAGTATGGATGCAAACACAGAGACGGCCCACAGAGGCTGATCAACCCACTTTCCACCTGGCATCAACATACCTCCTGAGTGATCACAATGTCACTGTATCACACACAGAGGCAGCCAGGAGGCACCTTAAGAGGTGATCTGGGACATTGTTAGTTACAATAAAAACAAAGAGGAATTCACCTGTCAGTGGAAACAAAGCTAAAAGTCAAAGATTTAATCAGGAAATCAGCAGGGATCAAACTTAATTCTGCCAGCCTGGAGAGCAACACATCAGAAAAGTGATGTGTTGAGACACTGGTGGGTGGTTATAACGCAAGACGAGATCTTTAAAGGTCCAGTGTGTAAGATTTACTAGGATTTATTATCAGAATATTGCAGAAATGGAATGTACCAGGCATACGTGTGTTTTCATGAGTGTATCATCACCTGAAAATAAGAATCATGGTGCTTTCAGCACCTTAGAAGGAGCTGTTTATATCTACAGACGGCGCAGGTCCGCTTCTACAGTCCTCCTCCAACATGTTACACTGCCATGTTTCTACCATAGCCCAGAGCAGACAAACCAAGAATAATGGAATGACTAGGGTTGCTTCGGGTGTCAGTTAGATCAGCGCCTGACAATGCTTTTGTCAGGTTGTGAGTCAGGATTTTTAAATTAGTTAGGATTCAAGATCAGAGCATAAAACCCAAAACCCTGGTCTTGAACCCTCAAGACACACATCCAAAAGCACAACATGATTCAGGCCAACAAATAACAAAACACCACCGCAGATAACTCTCAGTTCAATGATGTGTATTAAAGTCAAGCACAGGCAAAAATCAGTCCCTTGTTCCAAATGGTTCAGTTCAATTCATTGCAGGAATTACTTGTGTGAAGAATTCAGCCGAAGAGCCAAATGGGTTTATGAAACACGTACTTTAGAACAGAAAACAAAGACGACAGGCATTTTCTGCCCTGGTAGGACGGCCCCACCCCTTCCCTGTAGCAACTGCACCATCTTGGATTTCACTGTGGTCACCATTATGAATAGAAGGTAACTGAAGGGCTTGACTCACAAGTGGAGGTGTGTCTCTTACAGAGGTGAGTGTGCAGAACACAAAACCTGAGTTTGTAGGCTGTAGTCTGGAGGCTCTCCTACATGAGTGGAAGGAGAGGGTGAGGCAAGTCGGTTGCAATGGCTTTACTGCACTGATTGCTACTAAATTCTAGACATTGGTCCTTTAATATCAATCGTATGAGCTGAAAGTACCATGGGAATCAGTCACATGCACAGACATTTTTAGGGACTGTTGTGCTAACCTGAAAAAAGGGCAGAGTAAGGCAGTTTCTATCAATTACATCTGCTTGTTAGTTGAAAACTCATCACAACCTGAATGAAGCATGTTTAGGAACATAGCTGGCAGCTCATGTCATGAGCTAGAGCATTCGTTGTTAATCATTTACACAACTGACCTGGTGCCCTCACACAATAGCAGCAGTGCCAAGTTTGGAGGCCACAGTGTGACCTGGCAGGCGGCACAGGGCATTGCTTTGTGTGGTTTTTTTTAGGCATGAAGTGATGAACTGATGAAGAAATCTGAAAAAAAAACCCAGCTAATGTAGGGAATCTAATTAAATGAATGCGTGTGATGCATCTGTCTGGTGTTAAAGTGGTGATCTGAATGGATGGAATATCACACTGAAGTATAAATCAAAACCTACGCTGTATGTATTTATGGAGGGAATCCCATTAACCTCTTACGTCAACATTAATCCATCTTGAATGTGGTTCGTTTTACTTGTGACCACACATCTCTGTGGAAAAGAGCAGCCCGTCACCCAGGAAGATTATTTGCCTGGGTGGGTTATTTTTTAACATAATGCTATATTCTCAAAACGGTTCTGTTTATTTTTGGTTATCAAAGATAACAGGTATACATAATAAAAGAATAACTGGCTCAGCTGTGGTAATAATGCTAAATAAAGTGAACAATGACAGAATAACATGGCCACATTCAGACTGTGCACCTGCAATGTAATGTATTCTGCGGGGTACATTACAATAGGTAGAATAATTACTTTCTGCAACACTGATCAGACGTGTAGTTTGTCAGTTGTGTCAGATCAGAGCTGGTTTTCAAGCAGAGATGCAGCAAATGAGATACAGCTGAAAAAGGTCCTTTGTTTCCGAGAATGTAATAAACACTGTTGATGTGTTGTGCCAGCACTGGCTGATTTGCCGTGTTCATATTGAGATGCATGGTGTCCATCAGCTCTTGTGTGGGTTCACCTGCACTGCTGCTCCCCATTTCCCCTCATCCTCTCCTGTTTATCAGCACCGTGGATTTAAATAATGTGCTTTCCCTTGAACCAGCTCACTTGTTTTCTCTCTGATGATGTACACGGTATATTATATAGGGGCTGAAGCATAATTTGACCTATCCAAGCAATCTCTTTTGTTTGGGCTGGTCTGCGGCAGTGTGCATCAGCGTGTGAGGCTATTCTGGGTGTCCGACAGGTTATTGTTTGAGGTTTTTTTTTTTTTTTCCCCTCCACACTCAATTTCACTGATTTCACCGTTTCTGATGGGGTAAATCAATGCGACAGGAACACTCTTTCTCTCTCCTAGGTGGAAGATTTTACACCGCCAGAGTAGAATTTTTAGTTCTCCTCCCAAACAAAAGAAAAGAAAAGTGGTGGCCAACAGGGGCCGCATGTAATGTTGACAATCAAACAGACAGAGGATGAAAAACTGGAGATTTCTTAGGTTAATTGTGAGCGCAAGATACTACAGCTAAATGCAGCCCTGTCTCCCAGATATGACGTTTGCATATTACTAAATTGTTTTCATTACTGCGCTGTGGCGGCAAATATAATTCCTGCCTGGATTATGTTCACAGATGTTTCTTTGAAACAATACATTTCTATATAACATGCAGGATTTGCAAAGAGGTGTTTGGGGTGGACGGCAGTGGTACAAAGTGAAGGCCTTTAACACCACAGTCCAGGGTTCATCTCCAGACTCCTGCAACTAAAGTGCTTTGGTTAAGGTAAGAAAATATTGTCATTTTGGGTAGGTTTTATTAATGCAATATACAACTTTACAGAAGTATGAAAATAATTTACTATATCAGTACTTTGTATGCATTCATTTCCCAATACAGAGTCTAATTCTAGTTCCTTTAAACAGGATTTCTGCCGTTTTAACAAGTTACATTTAAGATCTTTTTAAGACTATTATGAATGCATTTGAAGACATATTTCAGATCCATCCTGGCAAAAAAAGAACACATTTGCATTAGTGGTTACTGGTTCAATGTTGGTTTCACTTTGTAGTTGTTACAGCAGGATCAATGGCCCACAATTTTTCCCCAAAACACATTTAAAAGTTAAATCCAACAAATGACAGTAATGATAACTTAATAAATACAATTTTAAGAGCTCAAGAGCATATTTAAGACATTTTACGGCCTAAAGGATTATTGGATTTCAGACTTTTTAAGGACCTGCAGGAGCCCTGTTATAAAATCTTCTATTAGAGCAAACCCTCATTTTTGCCATTTATTGACGCTTATGTTTTTTTTCCCCCACCTGCACTCTGGTTGGTTAGTAGGCTACTTGTTGTACCAATGGTTAGGTTGATCATAGAGGCTATAATCTGCATGATACAAACACAAACATGCCTTGAGATTTTGGCTTGCCCCTTAGTGTGCCTTGGCCACAAAAAGTTTGAAAACCACTGGTATAGGCACTTAGGATAGGGTTGGGAAACAACTATGATTTTGGGTATGTTCTGGTAACAAAAGCACTTTGGTTAGGGTTGGAGAAAGATCATCATTTTGCTTAAATATTAATAAAGAAATCTTATGTTACACATATGCTGCTGACTTTTGAATAATGCTGTAATCACTACGGGTGGATAGTGTCTTGCAAAATTTCCTATTTTGGCAGAAAACAAATTAAATACACGGTCAGTGACATTTTTACTGATAAGCTGAATATCTGGCATCTTGCCATGTATGCTAATTAACAACATTTCCTCATTATGTTAATAGAAACATATTTTGGCCTGCATTACCCTTCCCACAAAACATATTTGCTGTTGCACATTAGTCGTATATAAAGACAGGGATGGGTAAATGCTGAGTGCCATACTTACATGCCATTAATGCACATATTGGTTGTTCACCGTTAGATATTATGTTGTGGAAGCAGCTGACAACATGAAAACTGCAAATCAACTCTTAAGCAGATGTGATTTGAAACTGTGAACATTAAAATAAGACATTTAATTTATTTAGTCCTGTCACGGTGCTGAGGATTATGCCAGCATGTTTTAACACATCCGGCACTAAGCCTGTGGGCCTGCGCTGGGAGTTGACATTGCAGGAAAACAAAGCTGCTCCCCTGCCACTCGGTCAGAAGTCCTTCTTGTGCTCCAAAAAACATACAGCAACAGGAGGAGGCTTTGCCCTCCCGCGGAGACGTCCCTCATCCTATTTGTGCCACCCTGCACTTGAAACGCATCAGCAAAGTATATGTGTTTCCGTGAGCCAGACAAGACAGCAGTCCATCTGGCGACCTCGAGCTTAGAGGGGACTTGGGGGCAACTGCGTGGCGTGGAATTATGGCTCGCCATCCTCCAGTTCTGCTTTTCAATCTCTGACTTCCTCTCTGGTCCTCTCAGGACAGTGGTAAATGCTCTGTCAGTCAGCATCAAAAAAACTATTTTGTTGTATTTTGTTGAGGGTCTTCCAACTGTGACTTGACACAGCAGAGTAGGAAAACAGCTGCACAACGGCTCACTTATTCTACAAGTGTCTCATTTGATACAGAACATCAAATAATACTGAGGAAGAAAGCGGAGAAAAATCACACAAACACGCAGATTAGGAGGATTTATACACTGTCCTCAAGCTACCTCACTTCTGGATCATGGCCACGTTGCCCTCCATAACTTAATCAGTCCAAATCCAGAATCTTAGCATTAATACAACAATCATATCAGGAGAAATAATCTGTGGACCTGAAGCTGTTTTCTCTAAGCTGCTTCCCTTTCGCTTGCATCTTATACATTAACACTGACCACATTACAAGTTTATAACATCTTGTTAGTAGCTGCAGTAGGCCCACTTCACTGTAAAACATAAGCCATATAGGAGTTTAATCTTTTCACATTAACTTAATGTAAATATACATATTATTTATTAATTAATTTAACTTAGATTTTCTGTTTTGAACACTTCAGACCTTAGAGAAGTGAGCTCTTTCTAACTTTTGCCTTGAAATGACGAGTTGAATGAATGTACCGTAGGTCAACCAACTAATTAAATTCATTTTCTCATGAAACATGATCAGCATGTTAGCAGACCTCTCAGCATGCATTGTCTGAGAGTCTCCAGATATCATTTTTTTATAGTTTAGAGAAAACATTTATGATGAAAACTCACTGTGTGTCTCTATACACTTTAAGATGAGTCATGGTTGTTTGTTATCATAATAATGAAAACGCTGCGAGCCATGATGAAGCAGTTCCACATATTTTCTTGCCAATGCAGGAACAAAGTAGCTCAAACAGGAGCAGCTGCAGCTGTAAGGTCTTTGTGTGAAATGAAGAACATTATCAAAACAAAAAAACGAAAGAACAACAAATTTCAAGGCAACTCACTTCGATAGATTTTTTGAGTTTTGAGCCCAACTCAATCTCTCAAGTTTTTAAAAAGTTTTACCAAGTTGCTAATGTTCTGTTGAGACATTTTACTTTCTTCTTTAGATAAAATTGAATCTTTGAGATTATGAAAACCAACAAAATTATATTTAAAAAACTGTTGAATAAACACATTGATGCGAAAGTGAATAATGGTCAATAATAATATAATTATATATATATATATATATATATATATATATATATATATATATATATATATATATATATATATATATATATATATATAGTGATGGCTGTTGCCTTGAAATGATGAGTTTTCTTAACTTTTTTTTACAGTGAACAAACTTTTCGAACTGAGAAAATGTAAAAGTAAATCAAAAGTTGTTGGTTCAACTTAATATCTCAAGTTTATTGAACTTATTTTCTCAAGTACAACTTAATAAATATCACATTCATTTGGCCTGAAAAGTTTATTTGTTTTTCAGTCAACTTAAAATTTTAAGGCAGCCTGGACACTAACTTTTTTAAGTTAAAACAAAATTATTATTTATTATTTATTTATTATTATTATTTTTACAGTGTTTGGTTCCAGAAATTAAGTGCATATTCTTGGGTATGAAGGATTTGACGTCTGCAGGAACTTTTCCATAGTTTGAGGTTTAGTGAATTGACATTTTGAAATGTTTTTACCATGAGTACTTCCATTTTCATTTTGAAACCGAGGCAGTATGATTCAAAACATCTACCTCACAGGATGGGAAGACAGCCGAGCCTTTTAAAAGCACTGATTGTGAAATGGGGAGCTACAGTTATGAATGTCGTCTAGACCACCATTACTCAAAATTCAATCAAACCGCACTTGATGCTTCTCCAACCTCACTCCAATCAATCAATTTTCCATAAGCGAATTACACTCCAGTAGGCCCTGAAGATCCTACAAATCACGCCAGTGTCATTAGAAGATACATGGGTTCACGTATGTTCAGACCTACACACGTGTTTGCACACGGCAAGTTCACAACCAAAGGCAATGGAGAGTCCACTCAGAGCGCTGAGTGCTTATCCCAGTGCCAATATGCAAACATGTAATTTATCAAAGAGCTGTTCATACAGAAAAAGCTGAAAAACTAATACACATTTTTTTTAGACTGATTCCTCCAAGCTTCTCAGTCAGGTGTAAACTGATCAGTCAGTAGCACCACAGTGAGGGTCGCCATCATCACTCTGCACAGGAAAATTATGGCTCAAATCAGTCCGAAACAGTTCTGCTACTGCCGATGATGTGTAGACGACCTCGGGGTTATTTCTGTTAGAGCGGGCGTGCCAGAAAAACTGCACATAACAGTAGGTGGTTATGGAGCCGTGCAGCTTTAGCTCTTAATGAAATGCAGCCATTTGTTATAGAACAAGTGAAGGAAATAGCACCAACAACAGAATTACAAGGTGGTTAAACTTTACCTGTTTTCAAACTCATTTCAGTTTCTGAGCCAAGCATACACAATGCTCGCTAATGTTGTCTCACTGTCGCCAGCTGTAGCAGCTTAGGTTACCCCCCACCATCTGCTGACACACTTTGACGTCAATGGTTTTCTTGTTTTCAAAAAAATAGGTAGGTACCGCAGCCAGAGAGGCTTCCTGAGCTTGAATGGCTCAGAATTAAGAACTTCTAATACAGTCTGTACTGCAACACAGGCTCTTTTGAGACATGCTACAATTAAATGGCTGGCCCATTATCTTTTGTTTTTCTTGGGTTTTTATATCACTCTGTAGCTCCCCATTATGTTCTTTATGTATTCAAATTGGAACAATCAAATTTTGGTCTAAGTACACATGTTTTAGCTATTGTCCCACTGTTTTCCAACAGCTTTGAGGGAGTTTCTATTTGAAAAACCCATAAAAGAACACTGATTGAGTTTAAAGTGACCTCTGTAGACCATCAGGACAGATTGAAAGTTTTTAGATTTTCCTTTAAAAACCCAGTTTTTCCACCTTGTGATGCTCCAATTTGTTTGTCTGAACAAGTATGAGTAAATACTGTGAAGTTTGGAGGGTACTCACTGTCATCCTGCAATGGAGTGGCCAACTAATTGCTGAAAATAGGTCATTCACCATCTGTAAGCCATTTTCTGCCAGCTTTTGTTTTGTTTTTTTCCAAAAACAGCAACCATCATTATCTAGCATCTTAAACAATGTTATACATCGGCTATGAATAACTTGCATAACATCTCTGGATAATGAGCAAGACGTGTGTTACACCAGAGGTTCTCTGTTTTTCTTTTTTTTCTTCAGGCAAGGACCCCTTATAGATATTATAAGGTAGGAAATATGGCATGAATCCCTTCGTGTTCCATGGAATAATTTGTTGTAGCCTTTTTCTTTCTTCACACTTCCACTTAGCTGTGTTGAAAAAGCAACACAACAGATCGGGTGGATGGATGGATAGATAGAGAGATAAATGGAAGAGAGGTGCCAGTTCACCTCCTTGGCACTGTCGAGGTGCCCTTGAGTGAGGCACCAAAACCCCAACTGCTCGGGGCGCCCGTTTCAGGGCAGCATCCATCACTCTACCACCTCTCCTAGAAAACTGCATGTGAGTATTCAAGCCTGTGTGTGCAAAACAATTAACAATGGAGTGGAAAATTTCCCCCAAGGGGTACTAATAAAGGATGTTCTTCTTCTTAACTTTTCCCCTGTTAAAGCACCACCGGCGGTTTGAGAACCACTGTTTCGCAGTGCGTAACATGTTGCTCATAGCTCATGAAGCTACCAAATGTAACATGCATATAGCATATACATAGAGTGGAATGGCAATTATTAATATTGTTCATTGGTCATTTTAATGGTAATGTGCATGTTACGCACAATTTCTCTTCTGGTGACATTTGCAAATTGAGTTTTATCACAGACAATAAAAAGCAATCCCTAAATATTGTCCACTTAATCTATTTCTTGAATTTACATGTATAGAATATATGGACCACATGAATAATTTATAGTGTTGCTTCAAAGTCCCTGCGCCATTTACTGCTGCATTACAAATGTGGGCTCAGGTGCCAGGCACCATCTTCAATATTAGCCAAGGCACTAGTTGACATTCATGTGGGCCACTGCTAAACCAAGGGCACAGGGCTTTAAATCACTGTCGGGGCTTGACACACAGACCTGCACACATAACTTCTGACTCGACTCTGTTGGTTAGGAGCGACGGCAGATGAGCCAGGCTTAACTTAGACAAATAACTCCCCCCTTCACTCCCCCAATCTGCTCCGGGCTGCTTTTGTCAATATCCGGTTCTTCTGTTCCTGCTTTCTCTGTTCGTCCCTCCATCCCGCTCAACTCTTATCTCTTTCTGTCCTTTATTGCCCTCTTCAGCTGAGTGCTGCTGCTGGTTGGATTGAGGAGTGTCGCTGTGACTGATGCGATATCAACACACTATCAATCTCAGCAGAGTATGTACTGTCCACCAACGCCGGTGATCAAAATCCAATTCTTTTTGATTGTGTCATTTGGTCAAAGAAGGGATCATGCTCCAATTTCAGCTGAGTGGCCTCTGGCACTGCTTTCCGAGAATCCACTTGTCTGTATATTTTTTTTTTTTAAAAAGCAGCGCTATTCAAAATGATCTAGACAAAGAGCTGACCTACCCTCCAAATTGACCACTGCTGTCTATCAGCTGCAATCCTTCCACTCCATATCAGGCCGACGCACACACACACGCGGCCATTGAAGCACTAACATGTCAGCATAATGAAATTAGACAGCATAGTTTGTGACGCTGCATTGTCCTTGTTCATTTGTGGCACCATTCCCACCCCACACGGCCTCTTCACCCCTTCCAGAGCTGAGCGACCAGGATATTGCTAATCGCTCACAATGGAGGGATTAGCAGACGAGGACAATGGGGGTCTAAATGTCAGGGCCCAGCACCTGCCTAAAGCCCCCTCTGTCGGACAACAGTCAATGGGCAGCAGGCGGCTGGCAAACTGCAAAATGTTGCTTGTTGATAACAGCGTGGTGGGGGGTGGAGCAAGAGGCCTCCAGAGAGCACTAATACATACATATGGAATCAAACCACAAGTCCAACAAGCAGAGTTTACTTTTTAATTTGGACATAAAAGTGTTTTTTGGGTTTTTTTCAGAGCAATAAAACATCATTTTTCATTTTCTTCACTGCTACTTTGTTTTGTACACTGTCATGGTTTGTTAAAGTTTAGGCATTAAAGGCAATACTAAAGTAAGGACTTCATGCATTATTCAATGACACAGTTTATAAGTGAAACCTCAAACGAATGTGAGATGAACAAACCTATAAGTATAAAGCCGTCTTAGTGACCCCTAGAGGCAGTGATTTCTGTAGAACACATAATAAATACTTTAGTCTTAACAGCCTTAAAACTTACTTCTTGATTCGACTGGGCACAATGCGTCTGTGGCGCGGTTTTGATTTGCCGTCCACGCAGCTTCATGGCGCTCCAGCAGCGTTTCAGAAGCGCCGCGTTTTGCCTGCCTGATTATGCAGCTCAGATTTTGTTTATTTGGTAATTTTATGCTAAATAGACTGTGATGTAAGATAGCTTTCTTTTGTTTTTCTGTTCGTATGATTGCGAGTCTGCAGCATCCATCATAAAGACTCGGCAGGTATTCGCCACTGCAGCAGAACAGTGAGACGCTTCTGGGACCCACTGCGGTGCTTCACGTGGAAAGCCAACTATTGTGTAGAATAGTCACAATCAGCTCCAACGCGACACAGCTGTGTTGAGTGGAATCAAGCCATTAGACTTCACCATGGGTCCAAGCATTTTAACTCAATCCAAAGAGGAAACCTACCTGAACCTAATGTGTATGAATCATTGTTGTTTTTGTTTTGTTTGAAAAATGAATCCAAAATGGACTCAAGGACAGTCTGACCCACCACGGAGAAACCAAAGGATATTCTAACTTGATCCAAAACATAGTTTATCCAAGCACACCCAAATAACAGAAGTGTGGACTTGAGTCACGTGACCTGAAACAAATTTGATGACTTCAACTCAACTTAAGAGTTTAACATGAATGACTGGTGACTTCATTTGGACTTAAGCCATTTGACTTGAAAATATCTGACACCTTCCCACAAGCTCAGTGGTTAAAAAGTGTGAATTCACAAATCAATTAATTTCTGTCAATTAATTGATGTTATGTTATGGAGCACCAGTTGGAAAAAAATGATAAAGATAGTCAAATTAAGATAGTCAAGAAAAGATCATTTTGTTTGATTGTTTGAAAATGTTCAACAATTGAAGCTGCACAATGAACGGTAAGAAGAGGCTAATATTAACAGCTGATAGAAAGTCAGCTCAGATGCACTCGGACTCACAGACCCCTGACCCGGGCTTAGACAACACGACCCTACTTGACTCGATTAGACTAAACGGAATTTGGACTCTAAGAACTGAATGGACCCACAGAGAACTCCATTAACAGCATTTGGGCTAAAAATCTAAAATACTTCCAAGGGGGCTGCGCTAAAATCTCAAGGATTAATATTCTTAGGATTGTGAATGTGCTCAGCATGTGTTGCAAATGTGATGACAATCTGCCCATTAGATTTAGATTTGAAGAGCAAAATTTTGCCTGATAATGGTGCGAGAGGAAAGGTCACAGAGATGCCAAAACCATTTCGATTTCTTGAGTGCTGCTTTATTGCTTTGTATGGCGTCCTTGCTTGTAAAAAGTTTTTTTTATATTAGTGCCAACAATCAAATATCAGCCTCATGAATCAAAAATCACCCTGAAGTTGAACTTAAGAATTTAGGTGAGAGGACAAAAAGATGAAGTGGCTGACACAGCCCTGCCACTCTTAAGCACAAGAAGATTTTCTGATGAAGTGAATTTCTCTTAAGTGTCTCGACTTTGTTTCATTAAATACTGGTTTCTATTGAGGTGTTTCTGCTTCTCGTGGTTTTATTTGTGCTTTCTTCGGTCTGTGTTCCATTAATTTGTGGCCTAGCCTCCAGCCAAACAAAGCACAGTACTACGGGTCCAATTTCATCAGCGAGGCGCAGGACTTGAGAGAGCAAATCTTGCTCAGTGTCACTGGTATAAAAATCATCGTCTCATAATAGCTGACTCTCAGGAGAAAGCTGGTATTCTTTGGTGGCTGGCTTTTTTCAAAGCAAGGGCAAAACTGTTTTGAGAAACATTGAGTACTGTGCTTGTCATGCTTTGCAAACCTGCAGCAGAGGATGAAGACTTCACTTTCAAAGATGCCACACTTCTGTTTCTCTGTCCTCGTTTGAAAGCCGACCAAAATATGATGGTAATTGTCTCACCAGTGCCATCCAAGGCACTCCAGATTCATCCTGCCGGCTGCTTCACTTATAGTGCAAGTGCCTGTTCCTGCTCAGCAATACTCGGCCTAATCTTATCAGTGCATACTGCTCTCAGCCTGCCAGACAACCTCAATGCCTGCTCTCACCTTATGATCACTGGAGATCACTCCTTGGGAAAAGAGAAAAATCCACCAAAGTCTGTTATCAAGTGAAGGTGATACAAAGAGCAGTTGAGAAGTAGAATTTCTTCAACATTCTTGACAAGTGGGACGATGCCGCCATGGGCTGTCACTTCAGACAGACCAAGCAGAACACGGGCCATTTTCAATTCATCGCTGTTTGCCTTCAGTGACTCAATCACATGGAAAATTAGCTTGGTGAAAATATGAAAAGCATTCCAAGCTGAGTACTGCACCATTTTTCAGAGACAGTTGTATTCTTGACACCGTAAGTAATTACGGTGTGAATCCACAAAGTAAATGCAACAGAAATTACATAAATTTGACACTTCATTATTGCTGAACCTGAAACAAATGAACAAAACTAATGTAAAAGATAAAAGCAAAACTAGCAGCTGCTCGAGGCTTTAATCATTCACCACAAATTACCATTGAATGAATGGAGCAAACGTTACACGAGCCAGGTTTCCATCCAAATGTATCACAAATTTCAACCAAATTTTGAGTAAATCGGCAAAAGAAAATGCAAACGAATGCTTGTTTCCATCCACTACCGTTATGCAATGATTTGGGGTTGTTTCATCAAGATAAGCAGTAGTTGGCGCCATTTCTCAAGTTGAAAAACAATTGTACTGTTGAAGATGATGAATTTAAAAGAGCACCAGTTGAACCTCAAATGGTGAAACGTAGAAAACATGATGGAGCAATCATGGATGTATCATAGCGCATTTAAGAACCACCTCAAATTAGCGTAAAAACGTTGTTTGCGATATTAAGGACGTTTTTTGCAAATTTTGCCATTTCCATCAACATTTTCTAATGCGAAAAATATGTGCGGAAAATGCAAAATGTAAAGTTTGCCTTGAAAGTAGTGCTACAAAGGCCAAGAGATCACAAAAAACTAATGAACAAATAACCAAATAACATGCCAACCTGCCTTCATTTTGATATTTTTCTTTCAAATTATGACTCGTGGTCTTGTGAGATATGGTAAAAGTATATTCCAAGAAAATAAAACTTATCCTCTAGTGACACAGATAATTGAATCCACCAACTGTATTAGTTTTTGTCCAAAGCGTCCAAGGGGAAATTTGTCAAGGGGAAAAAATCATTTGCACCATGAATATCTAATACTTTTCATGGCATTCTGACCTGTTGTCAAGACCTTTCTTTGAACCTGCAGCTGTCAGGACAAAAAAATCCAACAGCTGCTTGATTTATATCAAAATGTTCACTTTCCTAAGTGACTGTACTAATACAGGGTTTAACAATAGATTGCCCACTCTCCCGGGGCAAGTAAAATGCCACACGGGCACTGGACAGGTGTTAAAAAAGACTATTAAACTATTCTGATAATTAATTAATTTGTAAGGTAGTTTTCCATGTGAAAATGCTGCAAAAATTATGTTTGAAAATTGAATTGGCACGTTGGTTTCTGATCCATTTATCCAGTCAGCCAAGTGAAAAAAAAAGACATTAACGTTGAACCATTTAATATACTACAAACATGTTAATTAAACATTGATATAAAATATACAGTATCTGCAGAAAATGGGCTTAAATCAATGTTCTGCAGGATGTTTTAATTCATGACGAGAAATACAGTATCTTGACAAGAAACATCTTGCTCCGAACGGGCAATGTATTCCACTAAAGCTGAAAAAAGGAATCAATTTGTTGTCCTTTCCCCTCTGCTCATGTCAACAGGAAGAAAATTACCTCATGAAATTCATGAATTCATACAAATGAATTCATTACGTGATGAAGAGAGCATATTAGAATGCCCACCTGTGATGACCTCGGGATAACTTGGACTATTTTATCCTACATCTCGGTAATAATAATTTATATGATTATAATAGCACATCCAGTACTTAAAAAATGCAGGGAAAAAACACCATTAATCTTCTTGTCACACAAAAAATAAGTTTCTTGATAAAGACCTTGCAGCCAGAGAGCCAATGCCCCTTGTTTTAATTTCTTTCAGCTCAAAGCACCTTTTTTCTCAAAAGCAATGTTCAGCAAAGTAACACACCAAAAGACCACCTAACTCATAGCGGCCTTACATGTGTAAAACACATCATATATGTGAAGGAAAAATGTCTTTTACAGTGGCAATAAGCCTGAAGCAGGTCAGGCAAAGATCCAACCTATTTCGGATCTTGCAGCAGGTCCTGTAAATAATCATCGATGGCTATTCTTGGCCTCCATTAAAATGAGCTTCTTTATCACTGACACTCATCACTTGTTAATTGCCCGCAGAACCTGAGTGAAGCTGGCACCTTCAAAATAAGCCCACGTGTCCTGGGAGCTCATTTGACACAGCGATAATGCCTCAGGATAATATGATTAGCTGTCTAAACAGTCACCTGTCTATCAATCACACAGATGTGCATCAAAGTATCCTACTGGGATGGTTTCAGAGAATAAAAATTAGGCTAACACTTATATGCAAATGGTGACTGTATCATCTATTAATGAAGTGTTAATGGGGAGCAGTCATTTTTAATTTGCATCAGAAACACAGATTCAGGGTTAAAAGCAGGTGACTAACCTTCAAGAACAAAAGAAACACTCATGCGGCGGAAAAGACAAACCCCCCCTCAGAGGACTCACAATTTAAATATTCACATAACAAAGAGAGCTGAGGATCAAGTTGTATCTACACATCACAAATAAAAACAGAAAACAGATGGAGCAAAGGATTATGGGAGGTTTTTCAAGGGAAAAAAAACAAAGTCAACAAAACAAAACCACAAAATAAGAACATCTTCATTCTATTCTGAGCAAACACTACGCTGTTGATCACCCGCTTTCCATGAAAAGGAGGCAACCTATCAAGGGCCCCCACGCATTCGTCTGAGAGACTGACGTGGCTGACAGAGGAAGAGAGGGATGGGGGAGAGGGGGAAAAGCTGACTGATGGGTTATGCGGTCCCCCCCTACTGTCTCCTTGCATGTACTTAAGAGCTGCCAAACCTTGTGTGATATTAATGTCATCTGCCTTTTGTAATTTGACTTGGGAGTTCAAATCTTGTCTCAGCTTTGCCTCTCTCATGTCTGCAGGGTCTTACATCTCCCGCGAAGCAAAAAGAAGAGAAAAGCTTGTTGGGCTTTAGTTTCAAGCAGATGTCAGATGCACCTCACTTCCTCCTATAAACTAGGATGAGTCTGCTTCTTGCAGGAGGGGGAAAAAAAAGGTCATTTGGCAGCGCTGTCGGCATTTCACAGCAATATTTCTTGCGTATGAAGTGGTAAATGGGAGCCTTAACTCACAGATGGCACGCACTTCGGTGAGAGTCGTAAACCGACTGCTTCCTCTGAGGGATTTGTTTGTGTCAAGCACCTGATGCACGTCCAGGATGTCTTTGATAAATCTTGACAGTGGCCAGCGAACACAAAGTGCTCATGCATGACAGTAAGTTAGATGTGTGGGCAAACATGGCCATCAGCTCGAGGTCGTTAATCTCAGATAACAACAACAGATGATACAATATGCGCTAATATTGACGGTGCACTCTTTCTGCTGTTAGTAAAGACAAATGTATCTATTTCATGGTGCTCCACTGTCAGGAAATTACACAATTCATTCTCTGACAGACTGCAATCAAATTTTGGAAAAGTACAGCAGATGCCATTGCATTACTTTATGTCTCGTGTCTGCCTGTCACGAGACACACCACCCATTCATGAGAACTGGAACAAATCATGTCCTACCAAAATAGAACTTGAAAAAATATTAATACCAACACTTTAATTCTCATTTTTTATATATTTATATATCTGAAATATATGTAATTTATGAAATGCTTTGGTTTGCTTGGATTTTTTTTAATTTTTAGACTTGCTCTGTGTCAGAAAACACAACTTCAAACAATAAAGAAAATGTATTAAAAGCTTTCAAAATCTCAAAAAATGCTATTATACACACGTGCTAATTATAATTGTTTTTAAAATTGATTTTACAAAAATGTTGGCCCTTTAAAGATGTCTCCTAGATTTCCGTCAGATTTTCAGAAAAACACATAAAAAGGTTTAGCTATACCCTCAGCTCCCCTGAGTCACCTGCTGGTTTAAAAGAAGACAGGAATACTGCTCAAGCACTTGCAAGCTCTCTTATTTTTTTTTGACAAATTCTTTAAAAAATATTGCTATCAGATGTGTCTCAACAATAACATCTCAACTCTGTAGCCCCTCGAAATCAAAGGTATATAAGGATTATGGTTTAAAAATGTGTATTTTGATCAGCGTTAAGAGGGATCTTAGCAACTTAGAAAAAAAATAAAATGCCTACTCACTCCAACTATGCTGTGAAATAAAAAAAAGAGTCAACTCTGTAAGATATCGACTTCATCATATATTCCATCAGATGGAACTGACATCTACATTTACTAAAAAATTTAATCACTGGGAAGTATTTTCCCTGCATAATTGACGGGTAAAAAGTGAAAACACCCTCAAAATACAGTTTGGTCCAAATTCTTAAGATTGAGTGACATTGCAGTAGAAAAGAAATTCTTTAAGAACTTAAAGGGACTCGAACTTTGCCACTTTTCATGTAAATGTTCAGGCAATTGAAGCAAATAATTCCTCAGTGCGGTTGTATTGACCAAGAAAGCCGAGTTCTCCCGCTCGCAGAGCTGTGCAGCAGTGCCAACATATACCAGAATGCATTGCGGGCAAGCCTCTGATACCCACACCTTTGCTGGCACCTTATCACCACCTTAGCTATAGCTACTAATTTGTTGGCCAAAACTTAGTGATCGGGGACAAAAATACTCAGCTGGCTAGCCGGAGGGAGTGACTAGACATCCAACCCGAAATAGCCTGTAGTTCTTCCTGCATCCAATTGTGCAGCAGAAGAACTCAGCTTTCTTAGTCAATATAGCTCACATTGAGGAATTTATCACTTCAATTGACTACACTTACCATCAGCATTGACTGGACATCCGCATCATATGCAGATGGGTCCAGATCGTGATTAGTGTTCAAATAAGTACCTTAGTTACTTAAGTTAAGGTACGTAAGGTAACTTATGTAACGCAACGTTCACTTATGTTTCCTAGGGGAAGTCCAGGGTGAAAGGGTGTGTTTGTTTGACCAATCCATCCAACCCACCTCCTCCATATGCAGACTTTCTCGTTCTTTATACCAGATTACCTGACTTTGACAGCACAACAAAACATAACTTGAGGGCCGCATCCACAGATGACTCTAGAGGGGTGATGTGATGTGTTGGGAGTGAGAACGGGCTGGTTTCAAAAATAAATATTAGTGCTGTCAATCGATTAAAATATTTAATCGCGATTAATCTCATGAATGTCATAGTTAACTCGCGATTAATCGCACATTAATCGCACATTTTTATCTCTTATAAATGTCCCTTGAATTATCATTTTAATACTCTTATCAACATGGAAAAGTGGATAGGCTTGCTTCGTGCAAATGTTTTTTATTGAAAACAACGTGTAGTGTTATATTTCACACTAACATTCTCACTTTGAGCAGTCATTCACATTTTAAGCAACGGACGGA
>JAJHUR010087812.1:0-10574 GCA_027495735.1 Lutjanus campechanus | reverse complement strand
TTAGGAGAAACAGGGTAGCAGCCTCATCCAGTACAATGGCAGAGATCGGTGACCACGGATAAAACGTTAAAAATAACACACAAAACAAACACAAAATGTCTCCATCCTGCTTGTGTGGTGTAATCCAAGTGTCCGTGAGCCGCGACATTAAAAATTAACCGCAAAAGACGCCATTTACGCCATGTTTTTAGCAGAAATGTCAACTGTAGCATGTAGCCGGTAGGATGTAAACATGGCGTCGATCTCACGAAACTTCGTATATATCTTAATGGACGCATGTGCGGAAGTCTTGCGAGATCGACGCCACACAGCATGTATTGTTTATACATTAAATATGTCAAAATTAGACCAGTTTTGACCTTCCAGTGAAGTATGACTTTGGAGAAATGCCTTCACTACTTTTCTATAGTTTGAGTAAAACATGTAAAACATGATGGAATTTGTGTGGCTCTAATACATGCTTGCTTGTTTTCACAATAATGAAAACGCTGCACAAAACTGATGAAGATTAGTATTGAATCCTGTCCCGACCCTCTTAGACTAAAATTTAATTAATTCACTGGGAGCAGTTTCGCATATCGTCTTTGTGCCAACGCTGGAACAAAGTAGCTCCAGCAGGAGCAGCTGCAGCTGTAAGTTCTTTGTGTGAAGAGAGGAACCGACATCTCAAGCTGAGGAGACGTAAAAGCAGATCTATTTTGTTCATCATGTTTGTCTGTGAGTGAAGAGTTGTTGGTTCAACTTAACATCTGAAGCCAATTGAACATGTTCTCTCAAGTACAAATGAATTAATTCCAAGTTTATTTTGACTAGGAAGATCGCAAAATTACCTCAACTTGTCTTTTGGAATTCAGCCAACAGCGGCCGGACACTTTTTTTTTTTAGAGTTAAGACAAATAGTTTATTCATACAGTGTTGCTTCAATCCCAACACAGTGGGGATAACTGGAATTTAATTCATGTTGCTTCCAGCACTGAAAACTCTACTTTCTGTTTTCTTTTTCTTTTTTTTTTTCCTTTTTGCTTGAAGCTTACAGCTCACACAGCTTATTCAAAAGACACATCTGGTCTGTCAGAAAACTGTATTTGTGTGGTGGAGCGGCTTACACTCTGACACGGTAGGGTTAAATAAAGGTGGACCGTGCAACACAGCTAATCAGCTTTCTTCAATTCGGGCTTTTCTGGCTCTAAAGAAACGAGCTCTCTAATAGGAACTATTTATTCCGTCCAAAGCAGTCCAACTAAAAAAAAAAAACAGTTCGCAGTGAGCGCCATTGATTATCTGGACAAACAAGGACACAGTTCCTGGAAGACAAGTTGCTGTTGAATTTTTCAGTGCTGTGAGGACCGCACACACAACTCCATTAACCTCCAGTGTATTGTGGCGGAGGCAGAATCTCAAAAAACACATTGCACAAAACCAAAGCTGTCTACACAACGAGATACTACCAGGGGTCTGTGAGGTTTTTTTGTTGTTGTTGTTTTTTTTTTTTTTTTATTCAGGTGAACCAATCCCTTAAAGGGTTAGTTGGATTTTTCTGATGTGAGGTTATATGAGATATACCATATGAGGAATCCCAGCACAGAAGCTAAGCAGTGTACTGCTGTGGACAGCGTCAGCAGCAAAAGGTGTTTGAGGCGCTGAAAAAAAAGGCTCACCTAAAAAATTCTGCATCAGTTTTAAGAGTACACTACATTTGAGTATTTTCACTGGTTTACCTCACTGTCAGACAGCCTTTTCCAAAAGAAAACTGACGTTATTTATGAGCCAAATATCACTTTCACTCACTCAACCAGACTCCATTGGCAAAATCAGTAATTTTATCTCACAGAACATGGGAGTTGCTGGTCTACTGCTGCTTCAATCAGTTAGTTTGTTTGTGTTGTTGTGCTGCTTAGGTGTTTTAAAAGGTTAGTTCAGATTCACCAAAGTCGCCCAAGTACACAAAAAACTAACTGATTGAAGCAATAGTACACCAGCAAGTCCTCTGTTCTCCAAGATAATATTACTGTTTTGCAAAACAATGTGAGAGAAAGTGATATTGGGCTTATATAACGGCGGTTTCTCATCGGAAAACGCTGTCTGACAGCAAGGACAGAATGCAGCGAAAATATTCTAAATGTAGAGTACACACAAATCTGGGACAGCAGAGAAACTAATTACTACAAATGGAATTCTTATGTTTACGTGTCATGGAATATATATCATGTTAAATGTTTGGTGTTCAAATTAGAAAAGTGTGAGGTGGCACAGACACAAGCTCTAAGCTACGTTTAGATAAAAAAGTCTTTACTGTGTCACGACAAGTGTGTGTATTAGGACTGCTGTGCCCTGTTAGGTGACAATTTGGAACATTAGTCAGAGCCTCCATAGGCGGCTGAGATTCTTCCAGACGAGCATTTTTCCTCTGCCAGTCAGTGTGCGTTACATAATAAAACAGATAGAAGCTTACAGAAATGCACAGGGAGAACGTTTCAATGAGGAATTAAAGGGATTCAAATACAGTTTTATATTAGCTGGTACACTTATTAAAAATTATCCTCTGGACCACATATGCTGTCAGCAGTAAGCTCAGATTGTTATTGTTTCTCTGACTGTGTGAAAATGTTGATATTTTCACATCGCAGATTACGAAGAAAGGCATTAAAATGTGAGTTTATCTACGAAAACAGTGGCTCCCAACCTGTTTTTCCTTGGAGCACTTGTATCTAGGAAAAACTGAGCCCACCCCTCCCAGCCTGAACACAGACTTGTGTATAAATCGAAGGCTCCATAAAAACACTTGAATTTTAATGTAGTGTTTTCAAGGTTTGAAAAGAGCTTGGATTTTGGATAAAGTACCTGAAAAGGCTTGAATTGTAATCACATTAATTTTGCAATAAATTGCTACCTGACTGAAATAGTTAGTTAATTTTTTAGATAAAGAAATAAAATAAGTCAGATATTTGCTGAGCCAGATCGTACAGGAAGTTAATGATTAATAATGATTAACTGATTAATCGCTAAATAAGGATTTAAGCAATTAAACATGTATTCATTGATAATCAATAGTCTAGAAATGGCATTAACTGCACTCACTTGACCTGGACCATTGGATAAGGAAACTTAAGATTAAACATAAAATGAGAAAAAAAAGAAAGGAAAATCCGAGAAAAGAGAAAAAAAATGTTTTATATCTTATTATTTCTTAATGATTCATCAATTAATTAATCGTCAGCATTTTCAACTGTTGGTTAAGGAAAATGCGCAAAATGCATAACTCTTAAAGGAAGCCAACTCTACTGACAGGTGACACATTTTCAAATATGAAACTTTCTATCACAAATAATTTTGATTGATAATCGCAACATCTGATTAGCTAACTACGAACCCCGAAACTGTGATTAAGTTGACATGTGCAAATCAAATGAATCTGATTTTGAGGATTTTGAGGTCAAAGTCTTCAGGTTCGGACTCCAGGTTGGGAACCAACATACTAAAACATACTGATGTTGTCTAATATAATTGAATGTTCACACAGGACCGCCAAATCTGATTCGACCAAAGAAAATCTTAGTCGGGGACAGCCAGCCGTAGCGTATATGTAGATTTCCACTGCATGTACCAATCAGAATCAGGTTTGAATTTCTGCTGCAGTTTGCAGTGACGCGTTAATTGACCAAACAGTAAACACCAACTTTAACTCAACCGCTGAATGAGAGAATACTGAAACTGATTGTTACTAACTGAGTGTGTTCATTTCATTTTTAAAAATGTATTTATTTATGTAGTGCAGGGAACAACTGGCAGAGGTTCCACAGTGGACCAGAGTGAGTCAATTAAGTGATATGAGTTACTGGAACAAAGTTATCAAACTCATGTAGAATGAAAAAAAAGGACCTTAATTTGAGGTCGCTAAATGAGAGTCTGTCTGGGACAGTGGAAAGTCGCATTCGGGACCATTTTGGAACACTAAAGAAAAAAGGTAATTTCGAGCCCTGTGTACACTTAAAGTGATATTGATTTTTTAAAAATACATTTTGCTGCTTGCCCTGTCCACAGCAGTACATTGCTTAGCTTCCCCGCGCCAGAGCTCTTGCTGCTTCTCCAAACTTGTTGACCTCTTACAACTCCCTCACACAACCCCACTTCAAAAATTCAGCACTATCCCTTTAAAAGAAAGCGGGTAAATCTATCAGGACTGTGCGGATACATTTTTATGATGAAGGTGATGTATGATAGAGATTTTTTACAAGCAAAGACAATAAAAAGGACAACTTTAAACAGCCATCAGAACACATAATGTGTGTGTACTGGGGCAGCAGTGCATCTATTCAGTGTTTGTGCAGGTGTGGATCTGCGTCTCAGTGCGTTCATGACTCTTTTTATTATGACTGTGAATTTGTGAGTCAACATGCGACGGCAGTCAATCTGTGCCTTGCCCCTTTTTGACAGACCTGATTTAGCAGCGCAATGGCTCCGTATCCAAAGCTGCTAATCAAATTGTCACAGCACGCCGCAAACATGCTAACAGCGCCATGAGACAGGTCCGCGGATCACGCTAACGACATCATCACTCATGTTAATAACTCAACGCGCTTTTTCGATGCCCTTTCTCTCTCTGCTGGCATTAAAAAGACAGGGGGGAAAAAAATATAACCGAGGAAAAATCAATTTTTGCATCCGCACCTTGTTTCCGCTCCATCGTGGGAGAAGGAATTTATTAATCAGGGTCAAATCACTCTCTGCCCGGCGTGGAAAAAAAACACACGAAGGAGAGAGAAGGGAAGAAGGAAATGGAAATGAGGTTGTGAGGAAGGAGAAAGAGGCTCTGATGAAACTCGGAGAGGAGAGCCCAGTCCAGAGGCAGGGGGCTGAATATTGATAAGATATTCGTAGATAATGTCTGGAACTGAAGAATGTGAGAAAAAAAAAGAAAAAAAAAAAGAAAAGAGACTACAGACGGGAGCATCGGCCTGCACCTGAGGTGGCGTAATGACAGAGGGAAGCTCTCCGGTGGCGACAGCAGCAGCAGCTGCCCTGAATTTTTTATAGCTGCCTTCACGGTGAGATGGCTGAGAGACACCATGATATGTCTCACCCGTGTTCCTCTGAGAGCCGCCTTTCATTAGCCGTCCCCCGACCCGGGGTGAGGGCGGCTGGGAGACGAATTCGGGAGGAAATAAAAGTCGAAATTGTTTTGAGAAAGGGGGCCAAAAGAAAGTTAATACCGAGGAAGCTGCGAGTGTATTTATGGTCCTCTGAAAAATAAAAGCATTCGGTCTCTGCTGTTGGGAGCTGTTATGATGGATTTTGGGTAATGGAGTTTTGATGGATGAGCGGTGTCGGGCCGGCGCTGGGGTCTGAGTGGAGGGCGGGTACGACTGACTCCACTACATTGATATCTGACCACCAGAAATTACAGCATCTCCCGCTCGTGGCGCTCCCACCACCATGCTTAATTCTCTAGCTAAATTGTTTAGGTATGTAATATTGAATATCCCATAACCTTTTTATAAGTGCTATAAAACGACTGCGAAGCCCTCAGAGACAAAACCACAGAGGAGCTGCTGGAATCCACTTTCCCTATGATCTCAAACATCCAGAAATTCCCCTTTGGACCCCTCCTTTAAAGACTGCAATTAGGCGAGGTAAAATGATAATGTTTTCGTCTTTAGCGTCCCTTTGGTAAACATTGCCGTTAGGATCAATTAACCAGCGGCTAATGAGCAAAGTGGGGGTCTGCCTCAATATTGCACCATTGTTCATTGGCGATTTTTAATTAATGGGTTTTGAAGTAAAAATCGCAAAAGTTTTTAATTGTTTTTCTTTTCGAGTGCGGGGCGGGGAGGCATGGGGAGGTGGGGGTGGGGACGAGATCAGAGTGTTAATTATAAAGTAGGGGCTTTAAAGTGAGGAGGATTTAGACTTTTAATTAAAGAGGAATTTGATGCGACCAACAGACTGAGTTCAATTGCCACACAATCCCCTGTTATTCTCCCTCGCCCCTCTTCTTCTTCTTCTTCTACTTCTTCTTCTTCGTCTCCTCTCTATCTGTCTGCCAGCCTCCCCCTTCTGTTTCGCAGCCTTCCATCTCCTGCCACTCATCTCGCTCTCTCCCCCACCCCTGTATGGTGTTGATGTCTCCCTCCTTGCAGGGTGTTGCTATCAGAAGCCGGATTAGGGACTTTGAGAGCTCTGCTCTCAAATGGTGAAGATGAGGCCTGGGTGGAGAGGAGGAGGAGGAGGAGGAGCGGGAGGGGAGGAGGGCAAAGGGGGGGACGGCTCAGTCACTCCATCGGATTTCCAAGATTGAATTAGTGAGCTTTAGACAAATCAGAGCCCTTTTTTTTTTTTGGGACATGTTCACAATGTTGCTTTCTCCATTTTGCCTCTTTCTCCTCTCCCTCTGTCTCACAGCCTTGCCTCCTCCTCCTCCTCCTCCTCCTCCTCCACCTTCTGTCTCCCCTCCTCCTCCTCCACCTCCTCCTCGTCTGCTCTTTCTTAATAGCGCATAAGATTGTTTTCATAGCAGTGATAAATTAGGCTGAAGTGATTAGCGTGGTGTGAAACGTGATTACATACTGTAGCTTTGCTGATTTGTCGAACAGATGCCCTCTACCAGCTAGACTTTGGTAGGTTACAGTGTTAAACTCAGTCTCCCCCACAGCTGGAGATCCCAGCAGACGTATGCAGGTTAATTGCCTTGATTGTGGATATAGCTCCACCATACCGCCGGGAATGCAACCTGCAGTCCATTTGTTATTGCGGGTAGCTGTTAGCAATCGGGCACACGTTTCACGCTTACACACACACACACACACACACACACACACACACACACACACATGCATGCATTAGAAAAGCCTGTTTGCAGGCCAGCTTTTACATAAATAATCTGAAAAATAGTACCAGCTGGAAGCGGTGATGACGTGATGTGTTTTGATGTTGAGTCATGGTTCTGTCACACTCTTAGAAACAAGGGTTCCACAAGTTTTCATCATGAAGGGCTAAGGTTCTATCCAGAACCATTTACTCCTGACAAATCCTTTTTTTGAAGGGTTATTTGTACTATAATATAAAAGGGTTCCCTTGGAATTAAAAAAAAATTATTTGATTTAATTAAAACCTTTGAAATATAAAAAGGTTCTCAGTCAAACCCTCTGGGTGTGTTCTAGATAAAACCCTTAGAATATTAAAAGGCTCTCTGAAGAACCTTCTGAGTGTGCTCTAGATAAAACACTTGAAATAAAAAATGTTCTTAGTAGAACCCCATGAGTGTGTTCTAGATAAAACCCTAGGAATATAAAAGAGGTCTCAGGAGAACCCCCCGAGTGTGCTCTAGGTAAATCTCTTGAAATGTAAAAAGGTTCTCGGTAGAACCCCTTGAGTGTGCTTTAGATAAAACCCTTGGGATATAAAAATGTTCTCAGGAGAACCCTAGGTGTGTCCTAAATAAAACCCTTGGAAAGGGTCCTCCGTAGAACCCTCTGAGTTGTCTGAGATAAAACAATTGAAATATAAAAAGGTTCTCGGTAGAACTCTTTGACAGAGTTTAAAGGGATTCTCAATAGAACCCCTGGGTCAATTACAGACAATTCAAGGGTTCTCGATAGAACTCCCTGAGTCTGTCCTAGATACAACTTTTGAAATATAAGAAGGTTCTTGGTGGAACCCTTTGAGTGTCTATTAGATAAAACCCCTGGAATATAAAAGCCTTCTCAGTAGAACCCCCTCAGTGGGTTCTGGTTAGCACCCTTAAAAGGTGGAAAGGTGGATAAAACCCCCTGAGAGGGTTCACCTTTGAAAGGTTCTCTGTGGAGCCTCTCAGCGGGGGTTCTGGGTGAAACCTCTCGCAGATGGTTCCCGGTATAACCCTTGTCCCTACGGGGACAAGCCAAAGAACCCCTTGTAGTTCTACCCAGCACCTTTATTTCCAAGAGCGCATTTTTGACTTGAAAAACTGATGACAAAGTTGTTCAAATTAGAATATAAGAGCACAATATTTGTCAGTCATCAGGATTAATGGGCTTGTGGCGTAACTCTCATCAGCGGCAGTAGGATGTGAGACAAAGTGCCGTTATTTTTCCGAGGAGCCACATCAGCAGGGGTGGCATAACATGAAAGAATAATAACGAGAGGAACGGCTGACCTCCCGTTGTCTCACCCCTTCCGCCCGTGTTGCTGTGATTACGCCAATCACTGTCATTAGCATTCCCTGCGATTAATGTGATTTCTCATGCTTTGTTGCATGCATGCTAATGACTAGCACCCAGCTCCCCTCTCGTCTCAAACTATCCACAGCTTAACCCAACTCCTCAAGCTGTACTGTATTAATACACGCCTTGCAGCACGCAAATCCACTCCTGATTAAGGCAACAACCTGACCCAGCATTCATCTACGCCGTAATCAGCCCTTATCCATTATAGCTCAGTGTGATTCTCATCTCTCATCCATCTTTCTCTCTGCTTAACTCATCTCATTTTCGCATTTTTACCCCCCCCCCGGAAAAAGGGCAGAAAAGAGGAGGAGGAGGAGGAGGAGGAGCTGGGATTACCAAACGTCAATCTCCCCCCTCACTCCTGTATCTTTTTAACTTTGTTGCTCTTCGTCACGTGCGTGCTCTCCTTATCTGTTTATCCCACTCTCGCTAATCTTCGTTTTTTTATTATTTTTTTTACTCCATCCTACCATCCCTTGCTCTCTGCTTTAATGCCTTTTGTTGCTTTTATCTGACTCTTAGCGTCTCCCACTCTCATGTGTTCCTTGGCTTTGCTCAAGGCTTCTGTTCAATGTTAAGCATGTCCTTTATAGAGTAGACGGAGTGCTCGGGAACTAAGAGACACATTTTGGCTGGCAGCTAGTTCTACATCCAGTATTAAGGTCTCAGGGGACAATTTATAACACAAACAGGATTTGGAATATTTATCCAAAGTAGAGGAACATGTGCTATTGTTGTGAGGAGATTGGAATAAGCTACTAAGATTATTAGTCTATTTATATATATAACAAACAGCACAAGAGGCCTGTTTTGCTATACCTCTATGTACATGTGGTGTTTTTAGCTATGCTAGCAGCGTGGCTTTTGATTGACACTTTTGCTTTTTAGTGAAATATCTTGGCAACTATTCAGTCCTTCCAGAAAGTTGTGATGATGTTGTGATCGGAATTAATGCTCAATAACTATTCCCCGTGAATTCCGCACGACCTTGCAATTTTATCCAACCGCCTCAACTTTTCTGCAAATTTGATTCATCAATCATCCTAGCTTCCCACGAGTTTCTCCAGTCATAGCAGTCTCCCCACACAAATGTCACGCACATACATCTCAATGAACTATTTTACAAGTACTATTTTATTTGTGTTCTGTCACGAGTACTGAAAAGAACACACAGAAGGTTTGTTATTGATACTGACATTTATCAATGCTCTGTGCTCTTTTATATATTTTTTTTAATTTTGTGCTTGCTGTTTTGACTGAGTTGGAGCTCCAAAAAGATTGTGCTTCTTTGTGGAATAACCCCCAGGTGCACTTCTTTATATTCACATTTTGTCAGAATTGTTGTAATCCTGAGCCCTATTGGTAAGGTTCCTTACAACACTCAGAATAGAGTGCAGTTTTTTCACCACCCTGGGACAAGAGTGAATGATGAATTATTTTCTTTTTAAAAAATCAACTTTTGGCAGTTTTTATTTGCTCCAGCAAAGACATTGCAAAAAATGCCCCAAAACATTGCAACATGCATCACAATGCCGTGAAAACAGGGATTAGGCCCGTGAAATCCTGGAGGGACTGACTATTGGACGGATTTCCATGAAATTTGGTACTGAAGTTCCTGTGCCCCCTCAGGATGAACTATTACAACTTTGGCAATCCCCAACTTTTCATCTAGTTCAACCATCAAATCAAAATTCATATTTCAATATCTAGGTTTAGAGCTGCACAATTAATCAAAATGTGATAGAAATAGCAATATAGCTATGGCTATGCAATATCCCAATCGCAATGTGTCAAGACATCATTATAATGAAGCACTGCAGTGCTGCAGAGATGCCCTGACCTGCAAATCTTTTTCGACAGATGTAAGAAAACATGTTTGTTTGGTACAGATCCCAACAAATGTCATATCATCATGATTTTAATTTTTTTTTTTTCAGAGTGAAAATGGAAATTGTGATGCATGCAATCTTTGCATGTTCATACTGTAACATGATGGGGTGATTCCTAGTGTAATACCAGTGTTGGGCAGTAGTGGTGTTACTAGTGTAACTACATTTCTCAGTAACGTGGACGTAACGTTGCTGTTTTCTACATCAAATAGCTTTTCAGTAGTGAAGCTACTTTATTTTTTTTAGACAGGACAGCTGGAGCGTAGACAGGAAACGGGGCAGAGAGAGAGGGGATGAAACGCAGCAAAGGGCCACAGGCGGGAGTCGAGCCAGCAGCCGCAGCAGGGGTCATTGGTCGGTCGCTCTACCAACTGAGCTAAACGTCCGCCCCAGTGAATTACTTTAGTGATCAAATAACGCGGTAGCGTCCACAGAAGCTACATTTTCCCAGGCATTTCTAAACCTTAAATGCATCTCTTCCATG
>JAJHUR010087810.1:63092-80535 GCA_027495735.1 Lutjanus campechanus | reverse complement strand
GAAGAAGAAACAAAACCAGTTACCCTGGCCTTCTACGAGAGAAAAATGGGAATATTTTTAGTAATGTGTTATTAGAATATATGCAAAGATGCCAACAGAGGAAATAGTTTCCACCTCCCATCAAGCACATTCACCTTTGCAAAAGGCAAAAACCACCTCAAGAGATCAAATTTAGTTATTTCAATCAATCTTTCGTAATGCAATTCTTCAAATGTGCCTAAAAACAACTATCGATGGAAACATGGCCATAGGTGGTTAAAGCTACTACAAGTCTTCAACTGCTTATGAAACAGTCTCAATTAAATTCTGATGCCTTGATATGACTACAAAAGCAAACAAGACTATCCACGAGTTGATCGGCTCAAGTTGTTCTTAATGGCACAAGGTTGGATTCTCCTTGAAATCAGATGAAATGAGCTTATGTTAACATTTTCCCAGGCAAAGTTGCAGTTAGTAGTATGTTAGCCAGTTAAAAGGAACAATTTTATTTCTGACGTTATAGTTTATGGTGATGGCGGTAGAAACACGATCGCTTTTGTCCACAGGTGCCTCCAAAATCAACAAAATATTCAAGTTCCTTGTAATAGCTTGTGGTCATGGTTAATGGGGTTACAAGTAACCAGTGTTGATTGTTCATAGAAACCAGAAATCAATTTCCCGCCAAAAAGGTTTTGGCGGGAAACAATTTTAATTTGGTATGTGGTATTTGTAGGGGTCTGTAACAAATGAACATGTTTTCTTTCATCTAAAGACCTTATTATAGTCTTCTCACACAATTTTCCTTTTTCAAATAATGTTGCTTTGGTTCTGGTCCTGTGATCTGGATGTTGTACTTGACCATATTGCAATTTTGATAATATTGTGATTAATTGTGCAGCCCATGTCTTCCTATAAGAAAATGTAAATCTATATGTCTAGTTGGTCCCAGTATTTATGAAGAAGCTCTTCAGCAGTACATTGGTCTTACTTTACCTCCACAACGGACTCTCCAATGCTGACAAATTCAAATAAGTCATGCGATCAAGAGAAACTGCTCTCTGTTAATGCGCCATTTAAATGCAAAGAGTCATTCTGCCTCCTCTAGTTAGTTTTTCTACTCTGGGCCTTGGATCATCAAAGCCAGCAGTGTTAAGGTAAAAACTCCAGAGGAGTGGGGACAGACGAGAGGGCAGAGGGTGGAGGCAAGAACCTATAAACGGTTTGAAGTTCTGCTCAGCAAATGAGCATCATGTTCAAACCCCAAGAGGGAAGTTTGAAGGGAGAAGGGCCTCAGATGTCCGCTTAGCTTTGCTGAACTTTGCCGAGCCCTCTGCATGTTGGACGAGTGCTGTAATGGCATTCGTAGCTCAAAGGTGATTTATGCTGAACCAAAGCTGCCATTAATGATGACTTTTTTTTTTCTGTGAGCTGCATGGTATTTGCATTCTGTCTCTGTTTGAAACGGCAGGGTTGAGTGTTTGAAGAAATCTAAAACCAGGCATCATGTCATTGGATGGCTGGCAGTGCTGAATGTGAAAAGATTTATTTTCCTCAACATCAGAATATGTTTCCACCTACATGTTGAAGTAGCTGCATATGAAAAGTGCACAAACATACCCTTTTAACTATTAGTCCTGACATTTTAAACCATACTTCTTTATCCTTATATTTTCAAAACAGACTTCTTATTTCAGTCTTAATGCATTTGAGGGAAATTATCGAATATTTTCTTTCGCATCATTGTGCGCCACCTTCCCAACGTCAAGACCGATTTCAACCCAAATGGATGGAACAACAACACATCAATAAGACAACTCTTTGGTGTTTACATGAGTGCATATCATGCACAACAGACAAAAAAAGTGAAAAATGGCATAAAATATATAATAAGACAAAGAAGAAATGACAGAACAAAAAATGGCATAAAAAGATGAAAAAGTAACAAGACGAACACAACGGAAAAGACGTAAAAATACAAAAACCATGTACAAGACATTACAAGTTGAAAAACGACATTAGAAGATGAAAAAGACACAACAGGATGAAAAAACGCACAAAACAAAAAACCACGGATGATGCAAAAGAAGAAAAAAAAAAGACGTAATAAGACAATAACAATATAAAACGAAAAAGATGTAATATAACAAAAAATGATAATAACAAGATAAAAAAGACACAACGATACGAAAAAAAGATTCAAAATGATGGAAAAGATGTAACAGGATGAAAAACAACATTAAAGATGTAAGATGATGAAAAATGACAAAACAAGATGAAACAAGATGAAAAAGAACTAACAAGATGATAAAGAGACAAGAAAGATGTAAGAGGATGAAAGTGATTTAAAAGATGTAACAAGGCAAAAAAAAAAAATGGCAGAGGATAAAAAAGATGTAAAGAAAAATAAGACAAAAACAACGCAAACACATCGAAAAACATCACAGAAGACATAAGAAGACGAAAAATTACGTAAGAAGAAAAATATGTTAAATTATGCAATATGAAAAAGAGGAAACAAGATGAAAAAACACAAAAAATACTTTGCACAGAAACAACCAGTAGACATGTCCTTCAGAGGGACACTTGACATTTCTGTACTTCTGTACTTCTTAATTTTCACATGATTTAACTACTTAATATTAACTACTTAATACTTTTTCCAGAGTCTGCTCTGTACTTCCACTTGAACAAACATGCGTGTACCTTTGCCCTTTTTCATTTAATCTGAAAGCTGGTAAACACACAACCATTGAGCAATCGGCAAAAGTGCCAACACTCAATTAATGTGCCGCCTTTAAAGCGTTCTTCCACTGCAGTGATAATTGGCATCATTTTCCAGATTGGCCTCCCGCGTGAAGTTCGTGTGGAGGCAGTGGGGCAGATTTCACTTCGATTTACAGGTGTGGCCACACTTTGTCAAGCTGGAAATGATTGTCTGAACAAAATGAGGTAATCAAGCAAATTGGTATTAACCACTGACAACCTATCGACTGCGGGCGCTTGATTAAACTGTGATTAAATTAACTATGACAACATTTAGAAAACAAACTGCACATGCTATACAGATAATGCATAAAGTCCATCCATTTCAAACGGGGTTTCAGTACAATACAAGGAGCATTTGTAAGATATTTTTATGCAGGACAACATTTGAGAATTTTAATTTGGACCAACCTTTCTAGATGTTGCCAGTTCTCAAAGGCACCCTGTGGTGATATCGACTTAGTCCATTTTTTGTTTTTTTTGTTTTGTTGAGGCGTCCTCTGCGGGTTCACTTTAATTCAACTCCAATAAAATCTCCGTCAAGCCCCTCTGAATCTGCTGCGTGCCATCCAGCGCAGCGGAGACCTGTTCAATTTTACCATTAAAAGAACAGCAGAAACACTCTCTATCACGCGCAGCAAATCATGTCAGCTTTCGTACACGGCTGCAGACACTGAGCCCCGGCATCTCGCATCCCGCATTACAATACTGACGGCGCTGGCTGAGAGATTGAGAAGAAACACCCTGGTGGAGGAAAAAAAAAAGACTGCAAAGCTGAAGGGCATAACATGTTCCTCTTTAGCTGCAATGTTTCATGTCATTGGTATTCCACCGGCTGGTGGGCACAAATCAATACTATTGAGCTGCTAGGGCCCAATAAACTAAGTTGTTGTCTCAATCGCAGTCTCTTTAGCGGCTCTGAAAGAATTTAAAGCCCTTGGAAAAACTCGAGATAAAGCGTATACATGCAATGTTACTTCGGAGTTCCTCCTGGAAAACTCTGACCTTGCATATTCTTCCTGAGCTGCAGGATAAACCGGAGGCTGGAGCAGAGATCTGTTTTCACTGCTGTGTGAGAACAGAACCGCTGAATTCACACTTGAGATGAACAGGTAAAGTAATATTTCCACCGCAGCAAAGACAGCGTGTTCACTCGCCTCTTGACAGGAAATCAATTACACTCTCTGTCTTACATATTGATGCAATGTTAAAGAAAGAATATTACATATGGAGGCCTAACAAGCGGGTTATATTTAACAGCTTGTCTCACTAGACTTCATATTCATGCAGTGCAGATGAGAATCTGTTCTCCAGCCCCATGCTTAACAGTGTAAAGTAAGGCTGGGCAATTAGGCCAAAAAGTTCACCATGGTCGCCATCTCTGCTGAGCTTAAAAAAGAACCCGTAACAGTACACTAGATTTAAACAGTAGATATGAGCTGAAAACTCAAAAATCTATATAAATGAATACAAAAAAATCTTGTTTGTATAAATCCTGGGCCAATCACATTCAAGCAATAAGCCCCAAGAGGCCACAGTATACAGTGATTTTAGAAAAACTAAGGGGCGTTAGGCACAATGCTAACAGGGGTTATGATTAAGTTCTTGCTATAATTAGAATTAAAATATCTTTAGTTACATAATAATGAAAAAGATATTCAGTGTTTTACGCCTTTAACTGTTAACAGTTAAAGGCATAAAACACTGAATATCTTTATCATATCATATATTTTACATGTCTTCCCACATTTAGTTCCTGTTTCATAAATTTGCTGCTTTTATCTACTTTATATAATCTTTATGCTGGATATTTTAGGGGTTTTAAAGTGTTGGGCGGACAAAAGAAAAGTAATTTGAAGATGCTATGGAGCCCATAACCTTACATAATGTACAGGAACTGATTTGACATCTCATTGATGTCAGATGCACACCTGTGTGCTCATATAGGTGATAATGACAGGACGTAGGTTTGTCATAGCTCTTTAGTGCACTTGCATAGTGGCAATATGAAACAAGAACGTGAACACTGGTTTGGGCTTCCAGGTTTGAATGAACTTTTAAGGTCCTGTCACACCTATCGCATTTAGTTTTGACTTTCAGTTTCAGATTCACACTAAAATTACAGGTGTAGAAACTCCCCCAGGGCTCGGGCCTGACCAAACAGTCAAACCTTGGTCCACCCAAAAGAGGTGGCCTCTGTCTGGACCAAAATGAACCATGTTTATAGCTGTTTCTGGTGTGAAAGGAATTTTCTTCTATGTTCAGACTTCTGGACCAATTACAGGAGGTTGCAGGCTACTGTCAGAACCAGACAAAAGGAAAAACAACACAGCAAAACTAAACAAGATGTGGTAGCAAATGAGAAGAGGAAGAGACAGGAATAGAGAAAGAAAATTGAATTGACAACATGCCAACATCAGACGCACACCCATCTACAAACTTGCAAGTATAGGAAGACAAAGCTCACGTAGGTGATAACAACAAGACATAGGTTTGAGAATGTAGTTCTTTCGTGCACTATATGAAATCAACATTAACCAGGTCAAATGTAACAAAAACGTGAACCTTGGTTTGGGCTTCCAGGTGTGAATGGACCCTTATAATGGAGGAGATGTGAATGAAGCACCTTGCTGCTAGTTCCTAACACAGCCTGTGGCTTATGTATGACCCCCATGAGTGTCCTCCCAACAGGTCCCGCCGCTGATGAGATCTCACACGGCTATATATCAAATCTCCATCTCTCATCCAGCAGCATCCGAGAGAAGCGTCCAGGTCATCCGAGCATGTGCTCATCCCGGCTGAAATTGACCTTCTCTAATGGATAAAAAGAAGATGAAAGGCGGCCTTTGTGGCACCGCCGGCCCCTGAGGAACACCAGGAAGTATAATCAGCAATGACCCATGCTAGACTCCACCAATCCCAGGGAGTTCTTTAACATACCCAGCCTGCCTCGGGGGAGCTGTGCCTGGAACAGCGGAACAAGCACTTGATAACTGCGAATGAATTATGAAATCCCGGGCATCTGTCGGCTTCTTCCGTAAATTGCCACAATTTACCCGAAGCCAGCAGCCTATAACCAGCACCGGCCTCTCTCGAATGTTTTCCTCTCAGATGCATGTTTGCACAGCATTTCCTAAAAACAAGAGCGCTTTAAATAAACATATATGTAAAATGTCAGCGCAGATTGGAAGCAGGCCGCCTGTGTAGATGCATGACAAACTTAAATAGAAAAGCAGCAAGGGACTGAATGGTGGGAAAACAAGCTGTCAGTAGGCCGATGATTGGAACAGGGTCCAAGGTAATAAGATTGTTTGGCATAAATCACCGAGGAGACCTGGTGAGAAGGGAGGCGTCGGCTCCAAGTCCATTCCAACATCCATTAACATTCAACCAGAGTGGAAATAAAGTGTGTTCACACTTTTTTTTTTTCTTTTCCCCGACACACTTGAGTCAGAGACTGCTGTGGTTACTGCTGAGAATAGCCAGATCTCGCCGTGGGTCAGGAAAGTGCAGGTGTAATCATTACCTGTCAGCATCTTTATTATCACCGGAGCGATTTTATTTGAAGGATATGTTGCATCTTCTTCTAAACTTACTAATTACAAGAGGCTGCTGAAATGGGAGGGAGAGGGGTGTAACTGCAGCTCCTTCTCAGGAGATACGAGATCAGCATAATGACATTCAAATGCTGAAACAATTAGTCAAATGGCATTTTGATAATGAATTATTGTTCAATCAACATCCCCTGATTTCAGCTCAGATATGAGGATTTGTTGCTCTTCTTTGTCACATATGACAGAACACTGAATCTTTTGAAGTGACTGATGGCCAGATTAGAAGGAAGAATATCACTATTTTATGGCATTTTCTCAAGAAAACAATTAATCTAAAATGATTGGCAGATTAATGGATTATGCAAATAATCTTTAGCTGCAGCTCTAGCTCTAAATTGAGAACTGTTCAAACTAAAAGTGAACTTAAATCAAGAAGACTATGACAGGATGTGGCAGCAATGGAACATAATATTCATAAGTATGTGTGTTACCTTATCTACATTGCTATGTTTTTACAGCATAGAACAAACAAACCAGTCACTGGGGTCTGGATACGGTCATTCTGGGTTTTAGTGAGTTTTGCTTGGAAAGGGAGGGTGAGATGAGGTGTTTGCAATCTGCAAGCTCACCACTAGATGACACTAAATCCTTAAGAAGAAAAATACGATACCAGTAGTAATACTAGCACCCTTAAAGTGATACTGAAACCAATGGAGTACGTCACTCAATACCTTTTTTCCAAGTTTCCTCTTCATGTGGTGATTGGCTAAGAGCACAACCATATAAATAGTAAAATTTTCTAGATCTGGGTACGAAAATAATTGAATGGCAGTATCATTTGACTGGAGAAGTTTAGATACTACTTAGTACTTAGTTATTTCAATCAATATCTTAAAAGGTACTGAATGTCAACACCCAGTCCTACTCTCAACGCTTTGTGTTGGACTCCATCAACAGGAGAAATGTCCTCTAAAACCAAAACAATAAGCTAAGACAGGCTAAATACCTCCATATAATACTCTCCAGTCACACTTGTCGTTTTGAGAGTCATTGGCAGTTGCCCTTTTTAACTCCTAACTCTGGGAACTCTGGGAGTTAGGCGATAATTATTAGTGTGTCATTACTACGAGATACCTTTTTAGAATACATTATACAAAGTCCTGGGATCCACTGGTAATAATACTGTGGTAAAAATATTGATTAGTGCAGCTTTCAGCAGCACTATGTCTGGCACAACACTGGAGAAGTCACCTTCAGTTTTGAGTTTAGACTAAGAACTTCTTTCTTCCTTGTACCAAAGGGCATCTTGGCTGAGAATAAATGTGCAAAAGCAGTCAAAACACTGGAACTAATTGGGTCTCGATCGTTCGCCTCACATTTGGAGGGGATATAGTAAATGCATCCCTGTCTGCACCGAAGGACCACATAGTCAACTCCGTACTGTGCATACAGCGAGACAAAGCCCCAAAACACAGTTTATTTGCCAAACAACTTGGCACAAGGTGATGAAGTTCATCTCCTCCCCGAGGCGACAGATCCAACAGTCACCATGACTCTCTTCTCCAGCTGCATGGCCAAGCAAATGTGTTTCTCAGTTAACTGCTTATAAATCAGAAGTGAGTCGAGAGGAAAAATCCGATCTCGAGTGCATCTCTCGAGATGATTCTGGGTGAAGGGGTGGGGGGTGGGTCTGACTGCAATCAGTCCCTGCTGGGTCGAGACACAATCTGGATACATCTTGATTCAAGTTTCTAAATCTCAACAGGGTCTAATGGAGCGATCAAAATCTGTGCTGAGCTGTCTTCTCCTGATCACTTCTCTTGTGATCTGTGTAAAGCTCTCAGACTTCTTTGTCTCCTTCTTGTCAATTAAAAACTAACTTTGAGCACAGAGACGATATCAAAGTGGGAATCTTATAAACTGTGATGCTGCTTTAATGAAGATTAAAAAAAAGGTAACATTTTATTTGAAAGGGAGTTCATAAGACTGACATGACACCATCATAATCATGACATGTCACCTGTTAGGTACATGTAGGAGGCTTTATGAGTGTTTATGACTGCTGTCACTCAGTGTCATTTGGTCACTTATGTCATTTTTTATTTAAAGGTGACATTGTCCAAGATGTCTTGTTATGACAACTTGACATTACCCAAGAAAAAAAAATGTCTTTGACATGACAACTTGACTTTAACAAAGACAAAAAATGTCTTTGTCGCAACAACCAAGAGAAGAAAAATATCTTTGTTGTGATAACTTGACATTACCCAAGACAAAAACATGTCTTTGTCTTTGTCGTGGCAATTTGACATTTACTGAGACAAAAAGATGTCTTTGGCATGACAACCTGACATTACCCAAGACACAAAATTCTTTCTTATGACAACTTAACATTACTCAAGACAAAGTTGTCATGACAATTTGACATTAACTAAGACAAAAGATTTCTTTGCCATGACAACTTGACATAACCCAAGACAGAAAATGTCTTTGTTACAACAACTTGACATCACACAAGTCAAAAAAATGTCTTTGTCATGACAACTTGACATTCTCAAACTCAAAACAACAGTCATAAACATACATTCATTCATATTCATGACCAGTGTCAATGTGGTTATGCGAGTGTCATGACTGTCTTATGAACACCCCTCCAAATAAAGCAGGAGTCTTAAAGCCGTGGGCTTGGCAGCGCATTGCCGATCTGATGCATAGACTGGAGGCCCTCCTGCTGTATCTCTGAGGACCCCCTAGGGGTCACGAACCCCCTGTTGATGACCAATGAAATAAAGTGTTATCAATAAAAGGACACTTTCTGGACCACAGTATGTCTGTGGGGTGACTTGAGTTGGGGATAATCTTATTACCAAGGACAACACTCCATTAAAAATACCCATATTTCAGCGGTTTAGTTGATGTTACCAAACACATCTACCTTTTTAAAAGAAACTTTCACAGCGCTGCCATTAATAGTAACCTACTGTAGCTCCCTTTCTTTTGGACCCTCCCCATTCAAATCCATATAATTACCCTGCCTCGAATGCTCTGAAATTATTTTACACTTGATGTTTGGACGTGCGGTCCCCCCTCTGGTAATTGACAGAATTCAGCACAAACAGTCCCTGCCAGTTTGCAGTAAATTTGTTTTCATTAAATATGTCATTATTTTATTCCGAGCATTCACACAGTTCCCATAATGAAGCGTCTGAAAAACAGCACGGCACATAAAAGCTGCGGCAAGCCTGCTTTATAGTGGACCGGTGGCTTACTCTGTGATGTGTTTCTGTACGAAAACAGCATTGTTTATAACTCTGTTTCTAGATAGTAAATATCTTCAGACACTCTGAGCTTCTCCGGTTCATGTTTGTTTTTACAAAATATATATTCCAAAATACCTGCTGCAGGAAGCCGACTGCAAAACTGCTGTTAGACTGTGGGCTGATGACTGCCTGGACATCACACTGGCTTATTAGATGCAAGTAAACTTTATCTTGGGCATGACATCTCAGTGGTTGCCCTACCGACACTGTTTCCTTGGTAACATATCTAGTTGCATCAGCACATATTCTTCAAATCATGGTTAACAAGTCTAAGGGCTCTGTATAGTGTGTGTGTGTGTGTGTGTGTGTGTGTGTGTGTGTGGATGCATACATCATCACACAGGGCTCTTTGACTTGTCACCATAGGAGTACCCTTGGTTCCTGGTAGAACCTTTTAGAAAGGCTCCACTTGGAACCCTTTCTGAGGGTTTTATTGAGAAACCAACATAAAGGGTTATACCTAGAACCACCTGCGAAAGGTTTCATCCAGAATCACCCGTGACAGGTTCGACAGAGATTATTTCCATGCTGTAATGGATTCACAGAGTTCTTTCCAGAACCTCTCCATCTTCTGGGGTGCTAGCCGGGGGGTTCTACCGAGAGCTGCTTTCTATTCCAAGGGTGTTATCTATAACCCACCCCGGGGATTCGATAGAGACATTTTATATTCCAAGGGACTTATCTGAAATCCTCCAAGATGAATCCACCAAAAAGCCCCTTTTATATTGTAAAGGCAGAATGATCTAGAACACACTCAGGACGTTCTACCAAGAACCTTTTTATCTTCAAAGGGTTTTATCTAAAACCCACCCAGGGAGCTCTACCAAAAACCCTTCTATATTCAAAGGGTTTAATTTAGAGCCCACCCAGGGGGTTATACCCTTTCATAGTCCAAGGGTTTTATCTCGAAAACACTCCCAGGACCAGGAACTCTTTTATATGATGATACAGGTGTATGAACCCTTGACAAGGGTCAAGGATTTCAACAAACCTTAAAAAATATTTAAAGTGCCTTAAGATAACTTCTGTTCTGATCTAGCATGACATAGATTGTTAGTTAATTTTTATTTCTGTGTCATGCCAAACATCTGGCTCATCCCACATGGGATAACAAGACACCACCATATTGCAAAACATATATCTTCCGGTGATACATATATGAGCAAAAAAGTAAACAAAACAAAAATACAAAGAACTAGGTACCTAACGAATCTAAAAGTTTCATATTTAAAGATATAAATAAAATTTAAAAAAAAGAAAGTTAGTAGGAGGACACAGATGTACGCAAAAACTCAAGTAAGTAAGGTTGCACACTGCCCAACAACCTTTTACCAACAAGGTCAGGTAAACTTTATGTAGCCTGAGAAGCGAAACCCAGGGCTTCAAAGCACCCAGGCATTACTCGCTGTTGCACCTTATGGTTTGCACTGTAATAACTGACGGCGACTCCTCTCTATATCAAACCCCCCTCTCGTCTCTCCTGGATCTGAGAAGTGGCGGCTGGACAGTAAGAGAACACCCTTAAGACAGATTATAGGAAAGAAATGACCCTAAAACTCTGAAAGTGAGAGCTGCTGTCCATGTGGATTTACGACACTGTGCGTCTCCATTCCAATAATGAACTGCAAATACATCGTGGCTGGCAGTTTTCTGTTATTAAAATGGATCAGCGGAACTGCTTCTCTCATTTAAAAAAGATTTCTGTTGGTTTATAGAGCGCCGCTGCTACGTTATGAACCATGCGGACCTCTCAGATGGTCTGAGACAGGTCTGCTTAATGTCCCGTGGGCCAGAACTAAACGCGGAGAGGAACTCTTAGTTCGTTTTAATTAAATCTAAAGACATCTCTGTTTGTCACAGCCTTTTATTAAATAACATTTGGGACTATTCATTCACGCCTTGCACTGCACTGTAGCTGCACTAACATTTCTACTTTCCTATTCTATTTTAACTTGATTTTACTGTTTTATATCCTATCTAAATGCGGCTTTTTATATTGCCTTGCGTTTCTTTTATATCTTGTCTTAATGCCTTTTATGCTTTATGTAAAGCACTTTGCACATTGTTCTGTTGTTGAAAGGTTCCATACAAACAAAGCTGCCCTTCCTGGTCTTGAGTAGTCGGTAGCACATTCAGCAAATAATGGCTGATGCCTTCCAAATACCACCATGTGTACAAGTGCATCTGCTGGCGTGTTGCTTTCCTGCAGCAACAAAAACACCACCGTCATGGTTCTCTCCTCTGCTCACTTGAAAATTAGCACCCGAAGTGTTTGCCACAAAAAAATAAATAAAATAAAATAAAAAAACCTTCAAAATTCAAAGCGCCTGAAATAGTCGGTTCAGAACAGATGTTCTTTTCCACCTGTTGCTTTTCAGGCATGAGAGCTGTCCAATGTGAGCACAGTTCACAACCGGTCTGCGGTGAAGTGCTCCACTGCAGCAGGTGTGCATTATGCAGCATAGTCAACGGCACAAAGACCGCAGCTATATTTTCCCAGTCACCCCCGGGGTCAAGACACTTAAAGGGTAACATCAGTATTTCTCAACCTATTTTCCCATGTGTTTGGTGTCTGAGTGACTAATGGGGGCCAAGGATTTTTGAAATTGGTCCGGTATTGAGGGAGAACTCTGCAATGCCGCTTTCAGAAGTGTTTGAGGACATTATGGAAAGGATTCCAACAGTGGTAGACCTTTGTTTCAAAAAGTAAGATACATTAAGTTTAACCAGACAAACAGATGTTTTATTGTACTCGTCAAAACCAACCAGACTGTATTTACAGAAATGGTACTTTTATCATCGTAAAACACACCTCATGAATCAAAATAAAACTCACGCACAACGTCTTAGTTCATCTTTCCACTGTTCCAACAATCACCGACTTTGGTTTGGTTAAAAAAGAAACCCTTAGTTCACCACGAGTCATGAAAATGTTCTGGCTCTAAATGCTGTTTCTCCCCGCTGTGCGACCTCCCTCTTACTTCTTTTTTCCTGACATTTTCACATCTAACTCAGTGTTTGTTCTGACCAAACCAGAGTCAGGGATTACTGGAACAGTGGAAAGATGTTTTATTTTGTTTCTGTCGAGTTTAAAAGTAGTGGTTTTTACAATGTTAAATTTACTGTTTCTATAAATGGAGTCTGGTGGCTTTGGCAACAGCAAGAAATCAGCCGCCTCTGATTAAACTCTGATTACTCTTTAACAAAAAGGCCTGTCTCTCCTTAATGTCATCTGACACTGATTAGCTGGGTAGTTAGCTACCATTTTCTAGCGTTAGCTAACCTCAGATGTGACTATATGTCGCTTTTGCAGGTTTCTCAGCGACATATTTTAACCTTCAAAATGTGGTTTTCTTTTCAACATAGATGAGCACATGGCATACAGGAAACAGGAACGTTTACAGAGGGTCTGCTGGGTACCAAGCTTGCTCAACTGCTATTGGAGCACAGAATGAAAAGATCAAATGAGATCCCGACACTTCTACAGCATATAGAATTATCCTATTGGTCTGAAAATCTAATCAAACACAGGAATTATGAATACACAAGGTCTGAGACCACAGCTTAGCACCCTTGGCTCCACAGCTCAGGGTCAGTGTTATTCAAACCAGACTACAGTTACGTCTTTTCCATTCAGAGAGACAAGACAAACACAAGTCGGGTTGTTCTCTTGTTTATCTGGAAGGAGAAGACAGCTGCATCTACTGTCTAGAAGAAAGACAGTATATCTGTTAAGAATTAAGGTAGACCCCTCAATGACTCCATGGTCTTAGTGTGATACCTAAAATTGGAAAATTCCCAACACTTAGGAAGGATCACTTGCCCATGAGGATTAGCGCTGCCAACTTGGCGACCTTATCGCCAGATTTAGCAACTTTTCAGAAACAAACAACACAATGAAAAGAAAGTTATGCATAAAGAAAGTGTTGCAAACCAAGGGTTCCCTTCTAGACATGACCCAGGAGGAGATCTCTCGCTGCATGAAGGAGAGTTCAGTTGTTGTGGGTTTCTATGGTTACGCTGATGCTTTCCCTCTGAAACCTTCTCTGGATGAAATACACTTGTATCCAGTAGACATTTAAATAGTTTGTCTTATCTTCTCCTTCCTTTCGTAGTCTTTCTTAAATTTTTACTTCAAATATATGATAGTAGTGAGTGTGTAGTAGAAGTGTAGTACTGTAATGTACTACACGACTACTGCAAGTAATCACAAACTCATTGTGTAGTGAGTTTGTGATTACTTGGCGAAACATTTCTCTGTGTACCTTTTATTTGGCTTGAGGTGAGCTCTCCCTTCACAAGATTTACGCAAACGCTCGTCTGATGACATCATCAATCTTCAGATGGGTGTCTGACGTCATTTGGCGACTTTTAGCAACTTCTGGAGCCAGTGCTAGCTGCTTTCATTGGAAAATAGTTGGCAACAAATAATGAGGATTACATTGCAATCCATTTGGCAGCTGGAGCCTCCAGCGGTCTCCTTCAGCACTGGACCAATTTCAAAAATTGTTGTTCCCATGAGTCACTTAGACACAAAAACATGGGAATTGGGCTCCAGGTTGATAAATATTGAAATTATCCTTCAGCTTAAATTTAATAAAAACCTCTACGACAAAAGATAAGTTGATTCCTGCCTGATGTTGTACTCAGTCCCGAGCCAGGTTTCGTGATGCGTTCAAGCTCATTAGAGGCATTATAAATGTGATGCACGCAGAATCCTACCTCGTAGAAGATCCGGGGTTGGGTGTGGCCAGTTGTAGGTCCTGATCAGCTGCCAGTCAAAGTCGTCCTCTTGGCCCTGTCTGTATTCACACAGGCCGGGGTCTGCATCCTCATCAAAGGTACAGCCAGCTGCAGACAGGTAAGAGAAAAATGTGTCGTAAGAGAGGAAAATATCAAACTTGTCGCCATCAGTAAACTTTCTACGCCACCGGGAGAAAATTGGTGAAGGAAGGCATCACGGACACCAGAGAAATGATTGCTCGGTTACATCACCACAGGCTCACTGTAAATGTGTTAATACATCAACTGGTGGAGAATCTTTGCAGCTATAAACTAAATTACAGCTAATGGTTGGCACCGGGCGGTCAGCGTGGACTGCCTATCTCATCTATTCCCTCAAAATCCACCGCCATTTGGTGCAATTAGCCCTGTGCTGTGAAAATGACACAGCAGCCACGGGTCATCCAGATAGCCAGAAATAATGGGCAGCGGTGCCAGAGCAGCGAGGGGGGGTCTTCTTCAGCTGATGGAGGACAACAACAGCCTGGCTCTTAGCCTGTGAAGGTGACCCAACCCCTGTCTGGCCTCTAATGGTTACATTCACTATTCTGCCATTATCACACAAACCACAGGCTTTTAAAGCCACCAGGCCGGGCGACAAAGTGGAGGCAAAAACGGTGTGTTCTTGTTTAATTGGTCAGAAAACACAGGTGCACTCCAGAAAATCTAAAAATGAATAGTGTGGACTTGTGAGGACCAATTTGTGGCCATGCATGGGTGTCTATCGCATGTTCTACTTGACTTCTTCCGCAGAGTAACGATTGCTATTGATATCCATGGTTTAGACACAATAAGGCTTTTAGAGCTGAAGCTGACGATTATTTTCTCTTTTTTTTTTTTTTACCTTTTATACCAATCCACCAATTGTTCCATCCATAAAATGTCAGAAAATAGTGAAGAGTACCCATCACAGTTTACCAAAACCCACTTCAAATTGCTTATGCTGTCCAAACTGCAGGATATTTATTTCACGAGCAATTTTTGCCCCTCAAAAATAATGACTTTTTTCCTAATCGGGGGGTGTGGGCAGGCTGCCTTAATGGGAACCCAGAGCCATTATAGAGGGGACACATATGAGTAGGGTGAAGACATTCAGAGATGTCAAACACAGGTACAACTCAAATCACTAATCGCTGTGTTGCAATCATTGCTCAACCAAATCATCATTAATGTCATTAGTTCCACTTGGGACTTTCCTACTAAAATATTGGCCCTGAAAAACTGCTTTTTAACTTTGTGGATTAGTTTGGGAATGATCAAGAAAACAAGAGTTCACGCTCTGAGGCTGCGAGGGCATCAAGATTCATGTTTGCAAGATGTTTTCAGGAAGCAAACTAACATTTAAATAGCAGACAAGAATAAAGGCTATCTTTTGAAAACATCCACTAGATGAGCAATACCACAGTATTTGGTTTTGGTCCAATACCAAGTAATAACAGGGTCAGGATCACCAATATCAATATTGATAGATACTCTTTATTAGGGATGTACACAATTAGTCAACTACACGATTAAACGTCGCCACCCTTGCTAGTCAGCACCAGAATTACTAGTGGGTTAAACTATTTATCAATATTTCATTCATGCACAATGCCAGTTAACTGCCGCCGCTAAATTGTTATGCAGCTGCCTGCCACTAGTCGGGGCTGCGGCCCCATCAGACAGCAGCCCCTCTCGCCGAACGCAAAGTCGGACAGATGACAGCTCGTAAAATCGGTGCGGTTTGGCAGTGTTGTAATCTATAAAATGAAAATAACACTGAATGTAGACTGTGTCAGAATAAACTGGTATATAACCACTCGACTGGATCAACAAGTGACCACATTCAGCGCAGACACGGACATTAACCTGCAAGCAGAACAGACTGCTGCTAGCATTGCTAATGTTAGCCACACTGTGTAGCAGACTGGTAGCCAACAGTGCAAACATGCATTCTGATCCCTGAATATCAGGTGTTGCCTGCAGGGCAGTGGCTCAGAATGCCAAAATGTAGATTAATCAGGACAAAAATTCATTCATCCCATCGTCCATAAAAATACAGAATAGCAATAAGCAACATGGCTACTTGGCTTTGATTTAGTGACTAGAATACTGCAACCTGGCCATTTATTATCTGGCTTGTTCATGCTTGGTTTTATCATTTGAGTCTTTGAGTCCAAAGCAAATTTCCCTGTGGGGAAGAAGAACGAGATGCATTTCTTTTTAACTGTTCTGTTAATTACTTAATGATGTTTAATGGTAAATTAAACATGCATTTAGTTTCATTGTGTGAATGATCAGTGCAGCAGAGCTGCAAATATTTCAACACTAAGAAGAATGGAGGAATGTTCATTGCCCAGGACGTCATCAGGGTTCATACAGATTTTTAAGAGCAAGTATTGTGCACTTTCAAGGTACCTAAACCAAAAACTTCTCAGCATACAAAGCCACATCTAAATTGTGACGAGAGTAAGAGTATCTTCGATTTCAACATAAACATACCAGTTTGAATCAAACATTTCCCAAACTTTGTATAAACTGGATCCATTTTTTGGGTATCAATGCTAATGTGGCTGGTACTGATGCTCAAATCAAGACTTTCATATCAGCAGTATGGATCGACCCACCCACTCCTGTCATCCACCACAGCTTACAGCTTGACTTCCTGGTCAACTCAAATCCTACTGCACTTACCATAGTTGTGCCCACTTAGATCTTTTAGAGTTTAGTTCATTTTCTTGCAACAGTAAACATGTTGATGTTCAAATCAGTGGTAGCTAGTTGGGCTGAATTGTTTATAACCTGTCTGACAAACGTCATCACCTTCTGGGATCTCAAAACATACTTTCATGAGTACAGTGATATCATAATCAATAGAACTAGTGCTGCAGCTAACAAATATTTTTTTATCATTGATTAATCTGTCAGTCATTTTCTTGATCAATTGATTAGCTGTTTTATCTATAAAATGTCAAAAATGTTGATCATTGTTTCCCAAAGCACAATGGTTATATCCGCCGATTATCCTTACAGAACATAATGCAGATTGTCTGATTGTTATTTTTT
>JAJHUR010087810.1:10539-58728 GCA_027495735.1 Lutjanus campechanus | reverse complement strand
ATAGACAGCCTTTCTGGTGGGAAACTGCCATTATATAAACCAAATATTGCTCTCTCCAAACCAACCAAACTCCATAGGCGAAATCAGTAATTTTACCTCCCAAAGTTTCTGGTCTACCACTGCCTCGGTCTGTTAATTAGTTTGCGGTATTGTGTAACTTTGGTGTTTTAAAAGATTAGTTCAGATTCATCAAAGTTACACAGTAACACAAACAAACTAATCGACCAAGGCAGCCGTAGACCAACAACTCATGTGTGTTACGAGCTAAAAATAACTGGTTTTGCCAATGGAGTCTGGTGGCTTTGGAGAGAGTGACATTTGGCTTATAAAATGCTGGTTTCACATCAGAAAAGGCTGCATGATGGCAAGGTAAAGTGGTGAATTATTCTAAATATAGCGTACACTAAGGTTGTGCGATTGTACAATCTCACAAATCCAGATGCCTCACAAGGTAACATAACTTGGGCAGCAGGACTGCTTACCACATTCTCACTTGACCCGACAGAGACAGCTGTTGGCGTTAACGCTCCTCTAAACTGGTCTTTCATTTTTAATTCATTTTTAAGTGTTCTTTCCTGGGAGGCACTTGTTTCAAGTTCCAAATTACAGAAGAAAATATTCAAATGTGACGACATATTGTATGGTTACTTGATATTTAGATAGATGGGAAGTTCTTGCATATATACCATTATTGTAATATATTACATATACTGTGATGATTTTGGCCATATTGCCCACCCCTAGTGTACTGCCATCTACTGTAGGTAATACACTGACTGTGGATAAGGACCTCATACAACCCCACTTCAAAATTTCCTAACCATCCCTTTCATTTCTGCCATCCACATCCAATTCCAGAGGTTCATATCCAAGTCAGTTTATTGCTCTGACTGTAAATCTGTAGCTGCGTTTCATCAGATTACACAAGCAACAAAATGTTTTGCTTATTACTAATTTTTAAAAGAGACTGCTGATCAGAGTAATCCTCTGTGTGGTGTATGGGGGGGGATTTTACTTAACAGCCGGCAAAGCCTGCAAGAGGAAGCTAAGAATCTCATTAATACGGCTTTCAGTGATGGTCTAAATACTGTTTCAGAGGCTTCCCCCGATATGTCAGAATTCTGAGGGGAAAACCCAATATTAGTCATTTTTCTGACTTTCATCCTTTTAAATGGTCGAACATAAATAATACGGATAGCATTATGTGATATTTTTACTCATTCTGAATAAATCTCAGGGCCATTCTTTTTTTTTTTTACTGAAGACATTTTCAATAACGAGACACACTTACATATATAGTCATTTTTAATGGTAATGAATGGTAATGTAGGAACATGTCACCAAGTGCAACAGTGTGAATTACTGATGCCAACATTACTTTGAGTAAACGCATTTCATTAAATGCTTACAATGCCTGATTTGCCTTGGCTTTCAGCAGCCAAAGGGTTGGTAAACATGTTGTCTTTTTGAATTACTCTTTTGCTCTTTTGCATCATTTATTTATTCTAAAGCAACATTATGTAACTATTCTACGTTAACTCTCTCCCCGCCAATGATGAGATTTTCTGTCCAGTGTAAACGTTTTCACTCCCAGGCGGTAGGGGGACGCTGTGACGGATCATCTGACAAAAAATTGTTGCTTGAAGAAGAAGAGAACCGCGAGAATTCAAGAAGAAGAAGAAGATGTTGTTATGTAGAATGAAATACGTTGGTGCTCAGCTGCAGATCTGAGGGACAGAGAGCACCATGACCCGGGCACAGAGCAGGACAGGACACCTTGACCTGCAGACAAGCTCAATTATGATTCCTTCTATTGTGAAATTTTGATCAGTGGGGGTTTCTCATTGGACTCGGCGGTCGCCATCATTGCATTTGGTTTCCAGTTCTAAGTGGTACATCCATGATTGTTGCACTTGCTTGATGTTTGGCTGCGTTAGCAAAGTTGTCGACTCGCTCATCCATATTTATGACAGCTGCAAAGAAACAGTAGGGGCACCAAATCATACATATTGCCAATTCTTGTGTAATGAGAAGAGGACACTGGGTAGACCAGTGGATGTTGCAATTTCATGATACGCAACTTGGACCACTTGGGCGATGGAACAACCCCCAAAGCACGAGAAAAAAAAAAAAAAATCTAGATACAACTCAATATAAGTGAGAAAACATGTTTTGCTTTTGTACTTCGGGTGCACCAGCCCCTTAAAGAGATGCCCTTTGTAACCAGTCAGGAGTTTAATGCTTTCTAGTATCCATAGAAGGAGTTAATTGAATCCTATTAGCAGCGTTTGTGTAGCATCAAAGTCAGGAAGTAGCAGGACGAGTATAACTCAGCTGCACAAAGAGGCTCTGAGGCAGCCAGAAGAGGCCCTGGAGGGAGATTAATGGGAGACGGTGCAGACCAGGCTGAAGTGCTTGTGATGGGCCCCAGGTAGGTACGACTGTCCAAAGCAGCCCGCTTCTACAGTAGATACCGCGACCCTGACTAATAGCCCGCACAGCGTGGCACATCATAAATACGTTGTGATGGAGAGGGAGGAAAACACAAGCCTCTTACAGAGCATTTATCCTGGAGAGGGAGAAATAAATTAGAGGGGCGAGACAGAAAGCGTGGGCTGGGTGAAGAGCCCTCGAATGGGAGATGGAGAGGGGGAGTGCAAAGCCGGAGAGGGGCGGGGATAATGAAAACAAATCACAGATAGCGTATAACAAGAGGATTCACGGAAAACAAGATTTTTTTTTCTCTCTCTCTCTCCGACTGCAAAAGCCGTACAGTATGAAACACCAAGGGGGTAATCAAAGAAGTCTGGGACGAGGACTGGTTTTATATTGATCACACTGATCCAGTGCACTCCTCAGATGGGCTTAAATCATCTATATACAGATTTAACAAGGACACTCATTTGCAATTACTCTTACAAGGATAACAGTGATTACATAGTGCAGGGCAGAGAGTCTCACAGATATAAATCCAAGCTGGTATGGATGGCTGCCAGTCGGAAAGATTGCCTCTCACTGCTCATTTGAAGAAAATGAACTGTAAACGCTACTGAAACCTTCATTAAAAAGATACCCTTGGACTCCTTCTCTCGTGATTTAGTTAGATAGCTGTTTTTTTTTCCTGATGTTTCACAAGCAAGGAAACAGATTTTTGCTTTCTTTCTATTTAGATGATAAATCTGTCAGACCCTAGTGTTCAAAAATGAGTACAGCAGTCTGTGGCTGTGATGGCTGAGAGTTTTTTCTTACCGCGGTGACAGAGCAACATTTTCCTGTGGGATAGCACTTTCACATGACTGCCTTGATAATTTGTTTTATTGAACTTTACTGAAGCATACTGTCATAAGAGTTGTAGCAGTAGTAGCAGTTCTTTGAGGGAATAGGGCAGTGCATAAGTAAAAAAGACAGTCATTTTAACGTGTTTCTTCAATCAAAATAAGAAGAATGATGTAAAAATCGTTACCTCTAATATCACAAATTATATCGTAATTGCAACATCAGCCACAATAACTGCAACAAGATATTTTTTTTCAAAATCGTTCAGCCCTAATGTGCCAATCTCAACATGAGATTGACCTTTCAAAATAAAACTTGTGTTAATGAGCTAATTGTGGTAATGCGGTTATCATCACACAGTTCATATAATAAATTGGAGCTATAAACGGTATATTAAATAGGCTGAATCCCAATTCAATAAATGATCTATGGTTGAAGCGAGGTTGTTTCCCTCCGCCCCCTCCTCAGTCAACTCAAAGCTCAGGCAGGTTGCCTGCAGGCTGCAGGGACACTGAACAGGAGCGCAAGACGAGCACAGCATTATATTTCGACAATGACAAGCAGTGACGAGTCCTACACTGTAAGTTGATCAGCTGTTTATAACTTTCAGCGGTCTTTCGATGTAAATATTGGCACGTTATCCCGAAAACAAAAGCCCACTGCTCTGAAAATACACACTCTGGAGTTGGAGTTCAGTGACTGCCTGCCAATGCCTGTCAATTTATCTGTTATAAAAATCTACTCCTTTAGTGATAATTTCTCAGGGCACATAAGCAGACACTAATTTATTCGGCAAACATTCGGCATTAATTTGAAGTCTGATTAAGCTGAAACAAGCAAACAAAAACAGACTTTCTGACCCCAGATGGAAATTTCAAAGTAAAACTTACAGCCTGTCACATCAAATAAGCATGTCTCCTAAATGTCCGATGGCATATCATGGTCTTGTTATGATTCAGGACAGTAAATATATCATATATTTTCCTTTAAGTTCAGGACTGCTGCTTCTCCTGCATGAAAGTTTCTATTTTTAATGCAGGTTTGTTAGTTTTTTTTCCCTTCAGACACGGAGCTTCATTCTTGTCACTAATCTGCTCTTCCTTACTAAAAAAAAATCTGACTTAAACTTGACTGGGTGAAACCTGACCAAAAAAAAAAAAAAAGAAAAAAAAATCTCATCCTGTGCTGATAAGGCAGCCTCTATCTGTTAAGCTCATTTCCCATTGCATTAAAGCAAATTCCGCAGGCGAACCACCTAATATTGTGTAACCAGCAGCAGAGCTCTGCTGGCACTCCTTTAATCAGAGCCTCTCAGATACAGCGGCTCTGTTGGGACCGAGGATCCAGGATGTTCTGCCGCTCCTCTTGTTTGGTTTGAGATAAAGCTCCGCTGCTGCGTGATTTGCATTTGAGCGTGTGCAGGCAATGCATCAGAGCTGACAAGTTTACTTACGGAGGGGTGGGGAAGCGGAGCGAGGGACGGGGAGGGGAGGGGAGGGGAGGGGAGAGAGAGAGAGACGCAGCTGTACAGCTCATCAATAGTGAGCCGGCACAAGAACACCACCTCCTCATAGACCATTAATAACAGCCAGAGCATTCTCAGACGCCTCACCAAAGAGGAGGACAGGAACAGTGTGAGAGAGGGTGAGGAAGAGTAGAGTATGTTGGTTTTATTAAAGAGAAACAACACTCTTGGTACACTGTGGGATTCGGCCAATATGGGTTTTTGACTGACAATACTGAAAGCAATATGCAGTATTCAGACCAAAGTCAACAAGAGCCAATATTTGGATGTCTGTAAACCGGACCTTCTTCATTCTTTTAAAATAGTCCGTGAATTTTATTCTTTCTGGTTTGAAACTGCACTAAGACTATCATTACACCATTCTCTTCAATCTGCGCGTAAATAAGACAACTTTAGGCCTTGAAAATACAATTTTGCGCATCAATCCGTCCCATTAAAAAAATCAATCAGGTGACGTAGAATACACCAAGAAAGTCTGCATATGGAGGAGGCGGGGCGGATGGACGGCTCAAAGAAACATCAGACTTTCACCCTGGAACCCAAAAGTTAATATTACTTCGAGCTGTAAGTTACATAATGTTACATGCGTCACATGACTTGGACGATATTTTCGCTCTCCATCTGCCTGAGTTCGCTTGCTTCGAAGAGCGACGACTGACTTAAAAGCCGTGAATTTCACCTCCATTGAATGAAATATGACCCTGATTACAGTGGTTTCTACCGAGAAACTGGGCATGCTTGTCAAAAATAGATCATAAGATTGTGACTTTTACTGTAACTTGGCTAACTGTCTGCGACACAGCCGTCAGTGTTGATTGGCCATTACTTGTGACATGCAACCAATCAGACCAATCAGTGCTAGCGGCAGGACATTAAGTAAGGCTACAGTGTAGAATTATTGTACTTTATAGTGAATATAATGTGTATATCTATTGTGTAGATGCACATATGCTATAATACACAATGCCTATTGTAGTATATGAATAAGACAATATAGTATTTGTAGTATACTGTATTATTATTATCATATTATTATACAATATTTGCTTTTACTACAGACAGGAAGTGGCTACACCAGAGCATTTCTCTCCTTTTTTAAATTTGTTGACCAAAAATGATACAATACGTGACTCAAACCTGTGATATGATCCAAGTTGTTTTGTTATTTGTTGCACCCCTACATATTAGTTAATACTAGTGTTTATATGACTACTGTATTTCACACTGACTTGTGTATTGGCATATGCACTGCACGCAATTTAAAAGTGTAAAGTTCTCTTATTTGATCACAGTTTGAAGAGACAAGGTTGAAAACAGACACCAAAAACCATGTCTACCCCCACTATTTTTAATATCCACCACTCATTAGCAGTGTTCTTCTTCCCTGCCTTCGCTGACACATTGCTACGTTACCTTCACTCAATATGAAAAACAGAACTCACACAGGTGCTCACACAAGTGGCAGGGCATCCTTTAGTACGTGCAAGATACAAGCAAAATAGGGACCCGCTCTCTGTAACGTGACTAATGGACTCCACAAGGTACCTTAACCGGCATGTATAACAACAGAAAGTACAGTGAGAACATGTGCTTCTCATGCATACTTCTGACGTACCTCATGCATACATGGTTTCCCAGAAGGAGCTGAGAGTGATACAGTGAAGTGGGAACAAAATGTACGTGAGTGATGGAATAAAATAAAACAGTCAGCGAATAAAGTCTACAGCCGGTGTTACAGTTCATGCATTATATCTCCAGTGTACACAGTTGCTATAGTCTATCGTTTTTAACAAAAAAATTACAGCCTCACAAGTGTCCCAGACCAGTTCATTTAATTGAAGAATTGTCTGGCTCACTGACTGTGGGAAAAAATAAATAAATATAGACTTGCATTTAAACCCAAGGACTTTGAAATTTATTCATGGATTTACTGAAAGCATATTCTAATGCAGGAATCCCAAAAACAATTACTCTAATTGTTTTACAAAATTCAAAAGCAAAGTCGTTTATGGACCACTGATAATTATGTATTACTCATAATTGTCTTATGTGTGTGTCTTTTTCTGTTTTCTATGCCTGACACAGACACAAAAACAAAAATGAATGCAATGCTTAAACACGATCTAAATCACTGATTATCTTTCGGGTGTTTGATGATTATAATTCAACTGATAGATCCCCACCGATGATGTTTTTTTAAGGTGCATGTGATGAATTAATAATGATATGATGGGTGCTATGAGTAGCAGCCACAGTACGTAAACAGAGGGGCGTCCAGAGAGCGCGGACCTCCACCGAGGCCAAGCCTCAAATGTTAACAAAAGTGAAAAATAATTTGTGTATTCCTCCACGTGATTTGGATCCACTCCTAAATTTAATGAGTTCCTTCCTTGCCCCGTGCTACAGCCTTCCACCAAGTTTCATGAAATTCAGTCCAGCAGGTTTTCTGTAAACCTGCTGACAAACAGACAAACAAACAGCACAGAAAACATAACCTCCCTAGTGGAGGTTACAGTAATGGTCGTGAATAAGGAGCAGCTCACCAATGCAACATGGCCAGTCAGTAAAAGTCTGTTTCTCTTTGTCTTTCTTTTCACTGATACCCGAAGTCCCGTGACTCGTGGAGAAGGTATAGACATGCGAAGCGATAATAAAGGGGTGTGTCCTTGTTAATTTTTTTTGGATAAAATATTCCTTTATGAGTCCCAAAATGGGGACATTTTAAGTGTTACAGCAGCAAAGTGGATCGAAAAAATAAACGGAAGCATCAATAAAAACAATAAACAGTAAACAAGCAATAGACAAGATGAAATATATAAATAGGAACAATATAAAGAGGGGAAATATAATAATAGGAACAGCATATATGATATAAACTGACTCAACAGTTGAACCACTTGATTAATTGAAAAAGCAATCCACTGCTTAATCAATGATGAAAATATTCTTTAGTTGCCACCCTAAAAACACCATTAGGCTAAACAATTCCACAATATTCTATATTGAGGTAATCTAAAAGTAATGGAAAGTAATCAAGTTACATTGCTTTACTACTACTAAAGTAACCCTCCCGACTCTGGTCCATATCTGCAGGTATAAGATCAGGTCTATGGTCCCTATAACCCACAGTTTTATTTGTGAACATACCATGCTTTATGTATGTGGCCCCACATGTTGGATCCATATATCAGAGGACCGATTCATCAGTCTCCAGCCCGAGTAAAATCCAATCACAGGTCTGACCCAGCATTCGCTAAATGAACACATACAGTACATGGGGCAGCGGTTGATTTTATTGAGACTGCCAGCTTTGATAACCTGCGTGAGTAAACAGACTGCGTACGGGAGGAGAGATCGATCAAAATGTAGTTGGCGGAGCCGCAGCCGCAGCCATTCATCATCATTTATCATGATATGGGGATTTGACTGGAGATATCCAAGCATGTTATGACTGATGGACTGAACCGCTGTGCTCTTGTGACCTTTACAAGATGCGGAGTAAATGGTCTGGTAATGGCTACATGGCTGTCCAACCTGAGACAGACCTCCTCATAAGTCTCCATTAAATGAGGATGAACTATGTTTCCTCTGAGCTGCATGCACCCGTGCTTCTCATGCACATCATTCTTCTTTCCTGTCCTTACCTCTTCACCCGCTATCACAAATCATGTTGGTCAAACCTGCCGTACTCTGATTCACCAGATTGGACAGAAGCCGATAAGAACACACGAGGGCGACGAAAGATAGAAACATATCTACCTATCTATCTGAAATCTAATTTCCCTTTAACTGCGTGGTGCACTTTTCCCGCTCGGGTTGGGAGTGGATGGCAAGAGATTGGCACTGCAGGGCGTATTCTGTTGTGTGAAATTGTTTCATTACTGTTTCATGATGGTTCCAGTCCCTAACTGCAACTCGAGAACCTCCCAGTAGCCGAAGCCAGCCGAGACCAGTACAGTACAGTCTGAGGCCGATAACGCTCTTTAACATCTGTCTGTATCTTTAAGAGGGTAAATGATAGATTTTTACTGCCTCATAGCACAAAACAATCGCCTACAGGTGCAGCTAAATGAGTGGAATCAGAGCAGTTTGGTCAGTGTCACTACGCTTCAAGCAGTTAAATTCAATATTTTTAAGACCATAACAAATGCATTTTTAAGACCTATTTCATGTCCATACTGGCAAAGAAAGTATAAAGGACATGAGGGAACTTTTGAGTCGATGTTGGTTTCGTTTTGTAGTGTGATCGATACAATTTTTTCCCCAAAAAAACTGCAGTTAACGCTTTGTTCAAGTAAGGTTAACTTTATAATCCAATCAATTCTTAAGACCTGTCAAAATTATTTAAGACATTCTAAGATATCTGAAGCCATAAAATTCAGATGATTGGATTTTAGACTTAAGACAGCAATAATATATATCAGCACCGTGCAATGAAAAACACTTCTCTCCAAAATGTCAAGCTTTCAGGAGTTTTATAAAACAGCCATGATTTCAGCTTTGTGGTTATATATTTTTCAGGTGTTCCAGTGCCTTTGTGAATAGTCTGCTTGGCTTAAGAAATAGGAGAAGTGTCTCAACACGTAGAGGAGGAATTCTGTCCTTCAGTTTTAGCGAAACCCCCCCCCCCCAAAATCACTAAATTTGAACATGAGTGGTTTTTACAGCGATGATATGGAACAGCTGCATAGATTTTCAAAATAAAGGTACAAAAACTACTTGGGCAGGTTCAGAAATAATATAAATATTGGATTTCGGGGGCCAATGCTCATACCGAAGTTAGGAAGTAAAAAAAAATATTCCGATATCAATACAATGGCCGATATTCTTCAAATATTAGAGCTTGAGATTAAGCTTGAGAACCAACAATGAATATTTTTGCATCCACGTTTCTTTTTCTTTTTTTCATCATTAAAATCATGATGATGTGACATTTGTTGGGGTCTGTACCAAACTAACATGTTTTCTTATATCTGGAGACAAAAGATTTGGAGGCCAGGGCATCTCTGCAGCACTAGAGTATTTTATTGGGAAAAAAAATTTGAAAAATAGCAGCTTCTGCGATTTGGCCATATTGCGATTTGGATAATATTTCAATTAATTGTGCAGCCCTAATATAAAGCCCAAAATGAAATGAGGGGATTGAAACAATCATCTTTTGCTGGTACTTTTCATTATAACATAATAATAAATAACCATAAAATGGAAAAAGTTTTAATCAATACATACTGGATGACCAACATCGGCCAGTATCAGACTGACTTATGTGTGGTTCTACTTAGGAATTTAGGGAAAGATCTTGGGTTCAAATAAGTACCTTTAGGGTAACCTCTCTTTATACGTCACCTGACTTTGACGTCTTATCAATACATAACGGGCGCCTCCAGAAATGACACTACAGGCGTCACACTCTGAAGCACAGGGGCGCTGACCGAGCTGCCATATTTGACGCTTCTGGGGGGGTGAGAACAGGCCAGAACTGGATGAGAATTTGCTACAGTTCTGATTAGAGTTGGACAAAAGGTCACTGCTTACTCAATGCGCCTTAAATTGAACCTGTTTAGGAGAAGAAAAAAAAAGAGCAGAAAACTCGGTGTTCCCACAGTTTTGTTCCTGAAGTATCAGGTCTAACCTGACCCGACGCCGCCACACAGATGAACCGCTCCGCGTACAGCGAGATTAAAGGGGTGGCTGCATGATATACCAGCCGGCGAGATGGAAAAATAGATAGATACCGGCAGAGAGAAAAGGTTCTGGCTAAGATATACTTCACCCTTTGTCAGCGCGGAGACGGCAGATAAATTCTCTGCCAGCAGTTTATTTAGGTAGAAAAAGAGAGTCACAAAGCACCCGCTGCGGACAAAGCAGATACTTTTCATTAGGGCAGCCTCTCTCCTTTCATTTCTCATTTAATCTTTCCACCACCACCCCCCCCTTCCTCCACCTCCACAGAGACATCAATTACAGGGCTCCATCTCCCGCAATCTGAAGCTGCGCTCTCGAACCTATCGGAACTGCTTAGCCAGTTAATGCTATTGTTAGAGATGTCATGAGGAGAGGGGCCGCATGAATGGAGGTTGATGAATAAAAACAGACCTTGTCCGATGAAGCTCAAATCACACTAATTAAGAAGATGGAGGGCTTTTCTTCAGCACCTGCATTACGGCAGTGGGCTTCCTCGCTGATGGAGAGAGGGAGGAAAATGACAGATACACTCAACTACTGTTACATATGAAAATTTAATCAAAAGTGCTAGAGGAGACACTCTCCCCTTCATGTGGAAAGCCGCTTTAAGTGGTTATGTCAAGTCTTTTTTGTCCCCTGCAACAGAGGAATATTCATTTCAGGACTGACCTAAATGCATTAGTTGAAAGCTTCTCTGTCTGAAATCCCTCTGTTTGGTGGTGATGTATTCAGAAATGATTACTCTCTCCACTCTTAAATTCTGACCAATTAGATGCTCGCTCGTTCTCGAGAATTGGGACAAAACCATATTTTGAGGGGGTTTTGATTTTCACCCTTCAGTTATGTTGGACAAGATATTTTAAAAGATCAAACTCTTGGCTATTAAACCTTGTAACGGGCCAGCCTCCAAGTGATCAAATTTCTTATCAAATTTAGTCATTCGTTTAGAAGATGGAAAATCTGAGCAAGCTGACGTCTTACTGAGTTGACAGAATGTTACATTTTTTCACTTCACAGCATGGTCGTAGTGAGCAGCCATTTCATTTTTTAAAGTGTCTCAGAGCTCTCTTAATGCTAATCAAAACACATATTTCTAAACCGTAATACTTATTTAGCTTTGATTTAGAAGGGCTATGTGGTAAAACTTACCAGTGCTTGAGCTGTATTCCCGCCTTTTTAAACCAGGAAGTGACATGGGTCCTTAGAGTAAAGCTAAATTATGTTTTTGTAAAGACAGAGTTGATAAAATGTTACATTGAGCAGCCATTTTATGTTTTAAAGTTGCTAAGAGTTCTATTAGTCATTTTTAAACTATAATTCTTATTTAGCTTTGCTTTAGAGGGGCTGCAGAGTTAACACGTTAGTGTTGAGACACATCTGATAGCCATATTATTTGATGAATTTGTCGTGCTTCAGCAGTATTCCCGCCTTTTTTAAACCAGGAAGTGAGACAGGGGTCCTTAAGGTGTAGCTAACCCTTTTTATGCCTGATTAAATCAGGCTTTTTGAAAAAATGTGACAGAGTTGACGGAAATCTGGGACACAACTTTTAAGGGCCAACATTTTCATATAAAGTTTATTTTGAAACAAAATTTATTACAATAGCATATTTAGCTACGTATAATAGCTACGTATGTTATCAGTAGGTATTGTTAATTTTAGATTTTGAAGGCTTTTAACACATTTTTAAACTGTTTGAAGTTGTGATTTTTTGTCTGCGACAAGAGTGTTTTCTGGCACAGAGAAAGTTTAGAAATTAAAGAAATTAAAGCAAACCAAAACATTTTATGAATTACATATATTTCAGTATTACAGTCCACCCCAAAATCAAAAATACATATTCCTCCTGTAGTGCTATTTATCCATCTACACGATTTGGTGTGAGTTTTGGAGGTATCGGCCATAAAGATGTCTGCCTTCTCTCCGATATAATGTAACTAAAAGACACTAGTTCTGCGGTGCTTAAAACACCAAAAAATCTATTTAAAAAACTCCTAGTTTCCTTCTGGAACTGCTTTCTTTCTAATAGAAAGAAAGTAGTTCCTACATGAAACAGCTCACAACAAAGTTTGTGGATTATATCGAGTAACCAGGTCATGATTTTTGAAAAGAGACACTGATTTTGAATTTTTCAAAGGTAATTTTTTTGTTTTTTTGAGCCATTTAGTCCCATTATACTGCAGAGAGAGCAGACATCTCTACAGCTGATATCTCCAAAACTATCTAAATGGATAAAGAGCACTTCAGGCTATGGGAAAGATATGTATTTTTCATTTTGGGATAGTGTTAACAGTAATAATTTTAAAAATTGTTTTTCATAGAAGATGATTTGTCCCAGTTCTGAAGAATGGGTGAGCTTCATATTAATGACCAGTCTTGGGACATCAAACACATCCCATTCTAAAGACTTCACATACAGAGGACCTCAAAAATAGCCCGCATCTACCCGCTGGATGTTAGTTGCAGTTATGGTAATGGCGTACATAGATTTACACAACATGCATGATTGCATGATGTCAAGAAACCAAGCGCCCGGCAGGCTTTGATGTCGATTTCCATACAATCAAATGGTAAAAATAAAACGCTCCGAATGGCTCGGAGCAGACTGAACTCAGTCATGTGAAGCCGCAAATGAGGAAACAACTCTGCTGCAGCAAGACTGATAGTTCTGGTTATTTATTGGTGACTTTCTTCTTCATGTTGGCTGCAGAATACATTATGCACTCAGTCCTGGTATTCACCGCGGGTGGTCGGCCACAAGAACGAAACGCTCTGTAAGCCATTCGTACGGTTTTTATTATTTATTTTCACATACTGTATACAGAAATAATAAACCAGGCAAAGGGAACGTGACCGGAATGCCAAGAGATGAGATGCAGAGGTTCAGATGACAACAAACGCTCCCTCCCCTCCTCTGTCCTCAGAGCTCTGCGGGCCCCCACACCGCCGCTGCAGCTCGTCCCCTGGGTGCTGCAGGCAGCTGCAGGGCCCTGACCTCCATTACTGAGACAGGCCTCTGACTGCACAGCCTCCCCCCCATCCTCATCCTCCCAACAGGCACATGGCTAGACAATACACTCTGGCACACCTCCACGATTATGCAAACAGTCGTGCAAGTTTCTTCCCAGACCAGGTCCAAAGAGAATTAAACTTCTGTCAGAGCTTTTCAGTATTACAGAAACATGGTGGTGATTTTTATTTCAGTTCTCAACCAGTTAGAGCTTTTTAAGATGGATGTGTAAGTAGAATTTTAATGTTGTAGCTGGCTGAGGTGGAGCTAATTTTTAGCGCCGCAGCTAATGATCATTATCATAATTGATTAATCTGACAATTCCTCTCTCAGTTAATCATTTACTGTATCTGGGAACTGTGAGCTCACGTTTTATTTGCTCTGGCAGGTACGTCTGTCCACCCTCCTGTTCAGAGCGATTTCCACTGTCCTGGATCTCTTCAGGCCAATCGAAAGCATTTATTTATGGGGTAGGTTTAACATGATGACTGACAGAGATGTATCACCGGTCCTGATTTGAAAAGTCACAAGTTTCGAGTGCGACACATTTGAAAGTTTGTGACTTGCTTGTAAACAGATCAAGAACCACCCCAACTTACAGTCACTCAGTGCTACGTCATACATTTCATTGCACTGATTGGTTTTATGTTAGGTTTGGGCGCTCCGATTGGTTGTAGGTTAAGTTTCATTGCTCTGATCGGTTGTGGTTTGGTTTGGTTGCTCCTGTTGGTTGTAGGTTAGGTTCCGTTGCTCTCGAGAACTTACTGAGTGATGCAGGCTACATTTACTCTGTGAAGTATCAGAAAACAGTGAAACATGACCAACAAAATGGGAAAAATGATCATGCAAGTTGACAAAAAACTCAAAAGTCTTGATCTGTCCAACTTACAGTCCAAACCCCAAAGATGTCCAACTCAGAAAACTGAAAGAATTTTTGCCTAAAAGTGGACTTTTAGAGTCCATTAGTATTAACCCCATGATGAACTGACTAATCATTGCAGCTCGACTAGGTTTGTTTATAACAGTGCAGGGCTGCAACTCATATTTTCATCGTCAATTATTCTGATGATTCTTTTCTAGATTAATGGTTTAATCATTTGGGCTGTAAAATGAAATAAAATAGTGAAAAATGTCCATCCTAGTGTCTCAGAGTCCACAGAGGTGTCTTTAAATGCCTTGTTTTGTCACTAGATTATCCAAAGATATTCAGTTTAATATGATATAAAACAAAGAAAAGCACCAAATCAAAATATCTGAGAGCAGCATTTTCTGACATTTGTGCATGGGAAAGTACTTTAACGAGTAATCGATTATCAAAACAGTCAATTAATCGTTGCAGCTCTGTAACAGTGCATCATATTTTTTCTTTAGCTCAAATACCTGCACATTAAACATGCAAAATAGCATAAAATGTGATGGAAACACTCATGTTAAGTACTCGTTCTTAAGTACAGTGCTCAAGTCAAGCTGTTCCCAGTCAAGCTGGCTATGGAAGCTCAATCCCAACATCCAATTTATTGATCAGGTTAATCAGCACTTTGTTGCATCTAAGCCAAAGCCTCTCCGCAGTAGCACCTGGCACTGCTGCAGCGTTTAATGTCCTGAACATATGCAGACACGCTGCCACTCTGAGAGCCAACTGTCGAAAAGTTAAACAAAATACACCAGCCCGAAAGCAGCTGTTACCACAATGGCGCTTTTAAAAAATCCGCATGCACACACTCGCACAAACAATATGCTAAACTCTTATAATAGGGCACTGTAACCACAGCGATGAGAGCCCCTTTTTGAAAGAGATCAGTGCTCCTCGGAGAGAGTCGCACTGTCTTTGCCTCGACTTAATTACAGCTCACACCTCCCCTCTTCTCACTCTGCAGAGGAGAGGAGAGAAGAGAGCGCTTTGATTCAGATGCCCTGTGGAACACTTGATCCTTTCCTTCCGGTGGCATCGCTTACTTCCCCCTTTTTCTAAGCCGTTCTGTCTTCTTCTTCTGCTGCTGCGCTCACTTTTTTTTTTTCACCCCCACTTGTGCTGAGGATGCATCAAGCATCTTTCTAGTAGCAGCACAAGGTTACACCACGGATCTGCACGTACGAGAACTGCGAGACATGGAGGCACAAAGTGGTGTTGAGTAACAAGAGGCTTTACAACGCATTATAAGCAGCACTTCTTTGCCACCATATACATTTAAATGAGCACTTGCATTAAGAGGCTTAGCTGTGAGAGTGCTGTCCATTATTATGATAAAAAAAAAAAATTACCCAAATGTCCAAGATGCAGGCATAATTGCCCTTCAATCTCGCAGTAGACTTTTGTGAGCTGCTTAATTCCGGCACACAGGGAAATAAAGCCTGCAGTTATTTAGAGTAACTTCAATTTCTGTGAAGAAAGGAAGAACAGAAGGAAGAAAAGAGAGAGAGAAGGAGGTAGGAAGTGTTCAAAAAAATCCTCTAAATGCTCCTCTTTATTCAAAAGGTGCCAATTTCGGGCCAATAAGAGCAAATGAATAGAGTCCATTTACCCTTTGAATGAATATTCATACACCTCATTATTAAAAAGCCTGAACATAACTGCTGAGCTGAATGAGAAACAAATGTCACTAAATCAAGCTGCTGTGTGAGCATATGTATTCTTTTAAACTGCTAACATTTACACTTTGAGTGTACGCTGTAAAATATCACAAAAAAAAAAAAATGTGTGGAATCTTTTCTCATTAACTTAACATAGATATATAATTTTTATTTAGATGAGTTATTTCTACTCAAAAGTTCTAGTATTTATTTTCAGAATACTTAAGAACTTATAAACATGAGTTTTTCCGACTTGAAGTCTTTTAACTTGAAAGGATGAGTTGGATGAATGTGCTGTACAGAGATCAATCAACTCATTAAATCACGTTTATCAAAAAAAATACCTCCGTTATCCTGCTAAAATGTTTAAGCTTTGAAACGACACTGCAAAAAAAATCAGGAATTAGTGGAATTAATTAAGTCTTTTCTCATTCACTTAACATGAATGGCGAGTTTTATTTGTTCAAGTTAATTAAACGTTTCCAGTGTTTATTTTCAGAACACTTCAGAACTTCTAACTTCAAGTCTTTTAACTTGAAAGGACGAGTTGAATGAATGTACTGTACACAGTTCAATCAACTCAATAAATTAAGTTTCTGAACAAAAAGCATGCGTATGTCTTTCAGTCCGCAAAAGCATTTAAGCTTTGAGAGTACACTGTAAAAAATATACAGGAGTCTAGTAGAATTAACTGATCTGTTCTCATTAACATAAATAAACAAATTTTATTCATTCAAGTTAACACAACTTAAACTTTCTAATATATTTTTTCAGACCACTTCAGAACTCATAAGCATTAGTTCTACTTGAAGCGATTGTGACTTGACTTGATGGATTGATTGAATTGAATGTAACATGATTAGCATTAGACTTCCCAGCATGCATTGTTTGAGAGTTAAACCTCACATATACAATGGAAACTTGTTGTGTGTCTCTAATACATTTAAAGATAAGTCATGGTTGTTTTTTTTATCACAATAATGAAAACATTGTGAAAAACGATAAAGGTTACACTGTAAAAAAAACAGTTTTGAAGAAGATTTCAAGGCAACTGTCTTCAGACTTTTAAGTTTTGAAATAAACTTTCTTTTTTTTTTAATTGTTGAGATAATGTACTTTTCTTCTTAGAAAAACTTCAATATTTGAGTTTTAGAAACAAAAAACTTCAAAAATTTTTAATAATTTAATATTTTCAGTTGCATCAGTTTATTTTTCAAGCACCTAAATAATAACAAATCATGCTCACTGTTCATTTTTGAAATATAGAATTTTGGGGGTTTCTAAAACTTAAAGATTCAAGTTTATCTAAAGACACATTGTCTTTGTGCTGGAACAAAGTGTCTCCGGCAGTTCAAAATGAAGAACTGACTCTTCAAACTGAGAAAATGTGAAAGGACACAAATTTGTTTGTAATCGTCGTCAGTGTTACTGAAGAGTTGTTGGTTCTATAAGCTTGAGATATTAATCTTAAGCTTATTGAACATGTTTTCTTCGGTGCAACTGAATTAATAAAGTTTGACTTTAAACTTTTAAATGCTTGTTAGTTTTGAATCATTATCATTGTCTTTTCAAATTCAGTCAACTCAAATTTTAAGGCAGCGAAGACATTTTTTTCTAAAGTTTGAACAAATACTTGATTTTTTTCTTACAGTGTAAGTTACCTTTGCTGAACAGAAGCTACTGTGGCATTGACAAGTGACATTTATGGAATAATGGCAACTGCAGTGTAACAATAGCACAAGTAAAGAAGAAATGAACAAAATGACATACAGCAAGGTTGTGCCAGCACGAACACCAGACAAAGTGAACTGAATTTAGAAAAGAGTGTCATTTATTGGTTATGATGACTTCAACAAGAGAAAGAGTGGAGCGAAAAAAAGTAATCTCTTCAGCATAAAAAGATGTCTTGCACAATGGCAGCCTCACGTAGGAACAGCTGGGGAAAACAGGAGAGGTTCAGAGGTCGAGGCTATAAGATTCGAAAGCACAGGGGAGGAGAAAATCTACCAGCCTTTCCCTTAGTCAGGCTGCCAGCAAGCTATGTATTGGCTACCCGCAGAGAAAGAAGAAGATGTGTAAAATGAAACAGTCCCCCGATATGTTTCCAAGACAGCATACGCTGAATGACAAATGCTCAGGATACAAGATCCGCTCAGGGGCCGGCCAAAATAGAACCGCAACGCCCCACAGTCATAGGTCTGATGGTTCAATGACCTGATGCAATTTCGACAACTGGAAAATATCAAATCCACTCTAACAGGATTGTAGTGACTGATGTAATAACTGCCAGATAAGACAATATTTCATCAGAGTGTGATACAGCGTCTGCTGCTGTGTGCTGTTGTGTCAGGAGAAAGGCTCTAAATGTTTTTTCTCAACACAACCGCCGTGAGACGGGGCTCATCTCAGTGCTGTGTCTCATGCAGAGCACATCAAAATAAAAAACTATTAGCAAAGCTTACCACCACTTACTGTCTTGTAAATATATAGAATACATACGTGTATATACACCAGACTCCAGTAGGGCGAGGGGAGGCAGACCCTGTGTTTACAGAAATGATGCTCAAACTCAGTCAAAGTTGATGGATAAATTTCCCATGAAGTCAAGATTTTAGTACTAAGATGTTGACCATATCACGTTGTATCATTACTATCTATATTCTCCCATGCATGTGCATGTTTTTCAATCAAAATAAGAGTAATTATGCCCAGACGCAAATTCAAAACATGAAAACATGCAACTATTTCCTGGGTTGTATATATTATATACAGTATATTCAGTCCTTCCAGGATTTCCCAGGCTGTTTTTGGCACTGCTGCGGCCTAAAATGCTTGATTTCATGGCAGCTTTTCTTAAAAAAGCCGATGCATGTTGCTGTGTTTTTAGGCTTTTTTTTTTTGCAATGAAATTGCAGGAGCAAGTGAAACCTTACAAAAGCAAGTTGCAATTTTTTTTTTTTTATAATTTATTAAACTCGAAGGCAACTTGTTCCAGGGAGAACACAACTGCACTCTGTGCACCAAAAAGGCTCAGGATTACAGAAATTCTAACAGAAAATATGCTTTCATTTGTAGAAGAAGAGGGTTTTCTACAAAGAAGAGCTCAAACCGCACACAAATGATAAAATATAAAAGTGCGTCGACCATTCACAAATGTCAATAAAACTGAACTGAAGCAATTCAATGGCCCACTGTCACATCTGCGAGGGCGCCATTAATGCTGAAAGGTACATACAGGTTTCGGAGCGTCCAGACGACGTCTTTTTTCAGAGACGTCCCTCCTTATTTCAGCAAGACAATGCCAAGACACATTCTGCATGTGTTAGAACAGCCTGGCTTCTCAGTACAGGAGTTCAGGTACTAGACTGACCTGCCTGCAGTTCAGATCTTTTCTTCTTTTTTGGAATCAAATTCATAATAAGTATATAGTTAGAAAAGACAAAGTTTATCAGATGGAACGATAGATAGACAGACAGACAGACAGACAGACAGACAGGAAAGTTGTTGTTCCTCCTTCATGCTACACACCCATATAACATACTGTATATACAGATAATAAATGAAATACATAAATAAATAAAATAAGACTTTATACAGTTATTCATGTGTGTGTGTGGAATCATCCAGTCCACCAATGATGCAATATACTAGTAAAACTTTCACAGCTACTTTCACTGTAAATACACCATGAAATTAATAGAAACTAGGCTGCAGTATTATTATTTTGCATCCACGATATCAAAATTTCTGGGGAAATATTGTTTTCAATTCACGCTTTTGGCCAAAACAAGAACGAAAAACACACAACAGCAGTACACAAGATGTTTGCCCACAGAAACCCGTGCAGTCACAATGAATTCTTCACAGTGCATGCGAGCAAAATTGAAAAATATTACTATTTGTATCACGTTTGGAAGAAAAATAAAAGCGGGCACTCTGATCCCTCTGGTATCTTTTCATAAAAAAAGCAACACACCCCATTATGTCGGTTCACATGAGCGCTGCGTGAAGCTTAAAAAGACCTCATGATGCATCATCAAGGCTTCAAGATTCACCAAAAAAAGTGGCCAAAGTTTGCTATCGCCACGTATAAAAGGGTTCTAATTAACTTACACGTTAATTAGGGGCAGATTTATCTGAATCGCACAAAATTACACTCATTTGCAGCCAAATTAGTTAATACTTTTGACTCTCTTGTTCCCTCGCAGGCAGCATGACAAGCACTTTTTGCTCACTTCACAGATTACAGCTCTTCACCAGGCAACAGCAGCACAAAATATGTACCGACTGAGCCCGGAATAGACGGCGGCTCATGAGATATCAAACCAAAAAACAACTGTGAGCAAGAAGGCGAGACGAGTGTGTCTGAGATATAGGCTCTGCGGCGGGGGCCTGTAATTACCGCAGCCGGGGGGCCCGCTCCGCTCGCACTCGTGTGGTCAATGGGGCCGGCCTCGACACCTTCACAAGGGCCCTCAGAAACCACAGCGGCGACGACAATGTCAGCCCTGCACCCCCCCGGTGCGCCACACCGCACCGCCTGCCCCGCCGACGGATGATAACCTTCTTCACGGGGCAGTATAAGCTGATAATTAGGTGCTTAGCCGTGGTCATACAGAAGCACGGATCTGATATGCAGGCCTGTTGAGTCGCTGGGGAGGAGTTTAAAGACTGTAGAGCAAGGGTAAAGAATTACAAGGGCTGGGAATTTGTGCTGCATATTAATTGTAGCCAATATAGAGGCCAGTGCCCAGAGCCCACATGGCCATCTGGGCTGAGTTAGAGAGCAACTGGGACTCTGTAGAGGTTAACTACAGCTTGTGTGAGTGTGTGCGCGTTTATGGAGGTCTGTGTGTATGGGCATCCACATGGGCATATGTGCAGGCATGCGCAGAAGCTTATGTGTCTGTCTTCGGAGCATTAAGCAAGGAATGAAAGTTTATGACGTGGTAATATCCATTATGACACTTAAGCCGCTGTTCAGATAATATTTTAAAGCTCTCCATCCATCACGCAGGCTGGACCACTGAGGCCCCCCTGACAGCCCAGATCTCATCCTCATTTAACATTCACATTCTCAAACAGCTGCCAATATTTTACAAGGAGCGGTATCCAGGCCGGGCCGCGGAGCAAACACATCAGTTTGTTCTTCATTTAGCACCACTTGGCATCTGGCCTTTCTAACATCTCACACATCTGCGTAACAACACGGGCGAGCAGCTCCAAACAGAGAGAAATAAAGCGCAACCTTAAAGCGATCTTCAAACAGGACGCGTTCACCTTTGGTTTCAGGATTAAGTGCGAGCAATTATGTGTTTGTAAGTAAGTGTGGGTGCTGTATGACAGGCTTCCAAAGGACAATAAAACTGTGGTGGTTTTGGCTCAAAAAAATAAGTCAACAGACATTTAATAGATTCAAATTTGAACAATTTTATGCCCATATTTAATTGGACATTTTATTTTTGTCACTGTGGATAAAAAAAAAAAATATTGGAACATCATGGGACAGTTAAACTCCTGAAACACAGATAGCAGCTGGCAGGAAGACATTTTGGTAGAATATTTCCAATAAAAGATTCAGGCTGGGTTGCACAACAAGAATTCAGCATTAAACCCGAATAAATCATTAAAATTTTAATCTCCAATTTAAATTCTGATCCAGTATTAAATTAAAACTTAAACACAAAGTAGCTGCCTTTCTTAGATTGACTGAAATAAAGGTCTCTGAAGAAAGTTAAAGTTTTAATATGTCATATTTCAACATCAAAATGTCTATGTTAAGTATTTTGTTAAGTTGTGGACCCAAAATGTTTCCAATTTAAAACACAGAGAAATTTAGTTTCGTTTATTCAAGGTAACAGCGTGTTTCATGCTAGCCCTGGCTAGCTAGTTACTAGTCTCTACAACTATTTGGAAAATACAGATTACATCAGATATGTCACAGAGCAAGGAGGGAAGTCGGCAAACATAACTAAACATAACATGAATTAAACTTTAATTTTACCTCGTCCATGAACATTATTTCTGCCCGAGTCATTTTAGTAGGCTAACTTTTTAGCTAGCTCGAAAACAATATAATGTTCAGTTAACATCTTAGCTAGCTTGCACACAATATAGTTTTCTTTGTACAGTTTCATAGCTAGCAAAGAACTTGATCTTTTGTTCACCTTTTAGCTAGCTAGCAAACCATGTAACATTTTAACTTTTTTGTTAGCCTACAAACAATACAAGTTTTTTCTTTCATGTTTTAACTAAATAGCAAAACATTTTTTTTAACTTTTTAGTTAGCAAACAAATAATACTCTTTAGCTGCCTAGTAAACAATCCAATGTTTCATTAACTTTTGATCTAGCTAGTCAAAAAGTAGAATCACATACCAAAGGAATGAGAAAGAATACTGTTAAAATAGTTCCACTCCAGCACTATACTGTTCTATCAGAGCTACCTCTGAAATGTATTTATGTGTATGTGTAGACACTGTGTCCTTTCAAGGTGAGGCAGTGGGAGTCTTGCCAACGCCTCGCCGTTTGCAGGTAGAGTAATAAAAGATGTGGGGCACCAAATCGTCCATATGTCTTCCGCTGCTCGGGTTGTCTGTGTCAGTGGGCAGAACACAGAGAGTGACCTCCCATTAAACATCCACCCTCTTAACGGGAGATCAGATTGGCTCTCACGCCTCATGCGGTGTTAACATTATATCAAGCTACCCACTGGGAGAAACACATTAGCCTTATAGTGGTAATTATAAGTGCGGAGAGGGGAAGGTTTTTGTAGTGTGTGGATGTCCTGTGTTGATAATGTCGGGGTCGGATTAACTGTTGAGGGGGATTCCAGAGGCAAAGATTAGAGCAAAGTGAACATTTTTTGTTAAACTGCTCTCTACCAAAGAAAGAGTCTCAATAATGCTTTCAACGCTTACATAGTACTGTGGTGGCAGCAAAAGAATTACAAAAACAGACATTTTTTGTGAGATGACCCTTGAAAGATTGTTGAAGATTACTGATCCTGATTCTTATTTCACTGGATATTCTTGCCATCTCTCAGCTACCTCTAGCTCTAATATATAACTGCCCTTATACAGTCATTTTGAAATAACAGCCTGCTGTCTCCGTTTCACCCCTTCTGATAACAAAAGGTGAAATTATGTAATATGCTGGGTCTACAGTATGCCCTATACCCAAGCAGCAGGTTGTCTGATCCACAATACACCCAATCCACTATATGTCCGATCCACAGTATGCCCAACCCACTGTAGGCCCGATCCACTGTACCCTATCTATGTGCCCTGTCCACAGTATACCCGACCAACCCACAGTGTGTGTGACTGACTATACACCTGATACACTATTTGCCTGATTCACAGTATGCCCGAATCACTATATTCCCAATCCACTATATGCCCGATCCACTTTATTACACAGTGTACCCGATTCACTATATGCCTGACACATAGTATCCCCAATCTACAGTACGCCTGATTCACAGTATGCCCAATCCAATATATCCAATCCACAGTAGGCCTGATTAACTGTGCCCTGTCCACAGTATACCCAATCCACCATATACCCGACCCACAGTATGTCTGATTCACTATACACCCGATCCACTATTTGCCTGATTCATAATATGCTTGATCTACTATATTCCCGATCCATAGTATGCCTGATCCACTACATGCCCAATCCACTGTGCCCTATCCACAGTATACTCGATCCAAAGTAGGCCCGATCCACTATATGTCTGATCCACAGTAGGCCTGATCAACTGTGACCTATACACAATATGTCTGACACAGTACATCTAATCACAGTATGCCTGATCCACTACATGCCCAATCCACTATGCCCTATCCACAGTATACTCGATCCAAAGTAGGCCCGATCCACTATATGTCTGATCCACAGAAGGCCTGATCAACTGTGACCTATACACAATATGCCTGACACAGTACATCTAATCACAGTATGCCTGATCCATTACAGTATATCCCCAGTTCACGGTGTCCTATGCACAGTATGTCTGATCCACAATATGTCCAATCCATAATATGCCTGATTCACCATATGCCTGATCCACAGCCCAACTGACTATATGCCCAATCCAATATACAGCTGATCCACTTGATGAACCATCCACTCCACTGTATGCCCGATACACTATATGCCCAAGCTACTATAAAGTATGCCTGGTCTGTTACACAGTCTGCCCCTGCCTCTACTTCACACTGTGATGACATTTCATATCCCTTTAGCCTTAACGGCATCAGATCACATTACAAACTTGAGCCATCACCTCTTATTGTCCCAACTATCTTAACACATGAACATTTATGAGTTTCAGCAACAGGATGTCATCCCATTTTCCACTTTCCACCAGTCAGAGCCGAAGAGCATCAAAGAAGCCCCAGGGAACGACAGACTCGGAGGAGCCATGAGCAGATGGCTTCACTCAGACGCTGGTGTACGGTGACGGGTGGAGAGGACCCTCGGAGCCCCGCAGAACGCTCACGGCCGATAATGACCGTCGGCTCTCTGTGTAGCAGAGTGTGTCTGAAAGTGTGCCTTGTGGGGAGGGTGAGAGGGAGCGAGGAGTGCTGAACCGAGAAGGAAATGAGCCGGGGTGAAAGGGAATTGGGGGGCCTGTCAATTCAGCCTTGATCCCGGCTCCTAAAAAAAACTAACCCCTGGGCCACCCACCACTTGTACCACCCATGGGTCCTCTTAATCACCACGAGGAGCCACATTACTGATCTTAACATTTTCCTTCAAGAGCGGTTTATTCCCTCGTTTCCCTCTTTTCTTCCACGGCTTTCATCTGCCTTATCAGCCGGAGCTCTTCCTCTGCCTCCGTCTCCCTCTCATCTCTGAGTGAGTGCTAACCCAAAGAGCAAAGTCAAGCCAGTCGACGCGCGCGTGTGTGCGTCTTTGTGTCCACCTCATGAACAGAGGGCTCCATTTGTATTTTGTAAGCGAACACGGGACACGGCGGAGAAGAAACAAGCGTGCTTGGACGAGGGTAGCTTTTGATAATCTTGGAGAGTAATGAAAAAGAGCATTAGCACAAAGTCTCCCGGGGGCTAATGAGCCCAAACACCCTCAGCACAGGTTCCGCTGAAGCCACTGACCGCTTTCTTGGCTTCATTCAAAAGCAAATGGATTGGAAAAAGAGTGTTTTTTTTTTGTGAAGCTGGAGTCTGTACAAAATAAGCATGAAAGCAGATCAAGGACGTGTTTACTTTATCAGGCTTTCTTCACATTTCTCACATCTGACTGTGTGCAAGTGCAAATACTTTCATTTTGCCACATAATGCATGGAGTGAGGTAAACATGAGCCTCTGGGCTGTTCCTCACGTGCAGGGGATAAATATTGTTCCTCATATCGAGACAATCTGTCTTTTGTGAATTGTTTTCACAAGCAATCATTAGGTGTTCTTCTCCCTGGGCTCTTATTAAATGACATGAAATGCAAAATTTAATGAGTACAACAGAGAGGAAACTCAAGCGGCTGTACCTGATGCAAATATAAATACACATAAATTCATTTGAGCCTGAAAAACAAGCTGTCATGTTCTGGACATTATTGAGCATTTCCCAGCAGGTTCGGAGAAAATTGAGCATTTCTTGGGAAATCATTAACTTAACTTGATTTCCTCTCATCATATTGGTGACTGTTTCAATAAATGTATCTGTTCTCCTGGTTCCATTAAAGCCAAAATCCCCCTGTATTCATTATGATTCGGATGATAACCAGATCTTGTTACTTTCATCCCAGCAGGCATCCCGCATTTCAAACGCTGAATTTCAAATTTCAGGATAAAATGTCATGTGATGAGATTTGCAGCGCAGCTCTCTGCTCCTCAGTGACAAAATGAAGTGGATGTTTTGACTGGGATGTGTATGGGGGGGTTTCACTTTTCTACAAGATTCATGTAATTGATATAGAGCCAATCACCCTCTGTGGACAGGACCTAGACCCATAGCTGTTTACATGTCAGCAGATACGTTACAAGAAATTGCAAACATGCCGTACGTCTCAGGTGGTTTAGAAAGAACAGTATCCACTACAGTACATAGTTTGACCACCAGAGAGCACTGACATATACTTTTCATCTGGAAAACAAAAAATGTTGGTTTGTGGTGGTGTGGTGTGGTTTATGTTATCAAACTTTTATACTCTCAATTATTGATGTTATTGAGATATTGAGTCAGGCTACACTGAGGACACAGGAAAACAGTCTTCAAATTGTATTAATAGGACATGAGGTTCAGTTAGCTTTGCACAAACATCCAGTAAAAATGTCCTTCAGAAGGCCACAAATTACTTTTATACTTTGAGTACATTCATTTTTCATTTTTACTTGAGTACAGGCACTGAATCAGTATGGCCATCTGCTGCGATTGGTTGGGTTAATGGGTTCAAAATTGGTCCAACATAAGCAGAGACATATTGATTTGAGTCCCCAAGTATGTGTAAAGCTCCAAAAGCACTGGATACTACAATTCCCATAATGCTACTCAATAGTTCAGTCTCATACAAACATCTACTTCTGGTAAAAGCCCATGTTTTGCCAACTCCCAGTTTATAATGGAGGCTCGTTGTAATGAATTAGAGATCTTAAACCAAAGTTGAGTTCAATATGATGACATCACTACGACATCATCAAGGTTATCTTCTCAGACTTGACGAAGCTGCTATCCCAGGAACCAGACAAATCAGGGAGCTCATGTCTCATTAACTTTGGCAGATACATCTAGCCACTCTCCTGGTTGGACAGATTTCCACCCATCACAGATGTGGGTGGACCATTCACGACCATTTATTCCCCCGAGGAGGATTTTTTTTTTTTTTTTTTTTGGTACCGTTTGTTTGTCTGTCTGTCCGCAGGATTGCTGATACTCTAGTGGCCCAATTTTCATGAAACTTGGTGGAAGGATGCAGCGTGGTCCAAGAAAGAAGCGATTCAATTTTGGACAAAATACGCATCACATCTTTCCCCTTTCATTAACAGTGTGACACTGGGGCATTTGGCCTCTCCGAGTAGCTTTCTAGCTTAATATTGGGCAAGTAACATCACTGCTGTAATTTTAAAAAGTTTGCCACCGGGCTGCCATTTTTTTCCTGCCTGAAACTGGACCAAGCATTGCCCCAATTTGCCAGTGTCGCATGTTTCATGGCTCTGACTGGTTATAGGCTCATCCAATTACGTCCAGATGCATTTTGGTCTGCTTCCCTTGGAAATGAAAAATGAACTGTTGAATCCAGGCAACAGAGCTCCCCTAGAGCAAAAGAAAACATTTAACAACTGTTTTCACAGACGGAGCATCAGTTGACATGACAAATAAACTGATCTTCATGTGTAAAACGTGGGGAGTGTTCCATTAATGCTGATTTTTTTTTTCACGACATACAAACAGTCTTTGTGTTTATAAGCTGTGCTGCTACTGATATAACTGAGGCTATTTGAACATGTTGGATAAAATAAAAGGTTTTTTTGTAATTTTTGTTTGAGCCTGTTTATAAGCTGCTGTCTTACATTTTGGCTTCACTGTACTCCATCACTATTTAGCGCTGAAACAATTTTCCCCTGAGGATCATCGAGCCTTCCAGCCCAAACCCTTGCTTTGTCAGGCAGAAACCCAGCATCATGTGATGATCTGAGAGCACAGCGGGTGCGGGCTCTGAAGCAGCAGCACTCCACTAGCTGCTCAGTCCTTTGGAGAGTAAAAGAATGCAGCAGATACTTTGAGGAAAAAAGAGAGGAAGATGAGATGAGATAAAATGAAACTTTCATGATCGCCCCGAGGAAATTGAACTATTGCAGCAACAAGATACCAAAGGAATAAAACAAAAAACAGAATAGAATGAAATAGAATAGATATACAGTAACAATGAGAGGCATAGAGAAGATTTAATCATAAAGAAGCCAATGATCCCAGTGCCTTATAGCTGAAATGTGCAGCCGAGACATATCAGGAATATATTACTACATTATGAGACTGGTGAGATAAACGGACAAGCCTCAAAATATCTGAAAAGTAATAACGAGGGCGAGTTTATGAAAGATGCTGATTTTATTTTACAGATCCCATATTTATATCTATCTCTCACAGGTTTCCTGGAAAGACCTGAAAGTACTGTGGTGCTAATTTTAGGATAATAAAGACAATACTCACTAGTATCCATCCATTAATTCTCTTAGCTCAAATTTTCTTCAATGAACTGCTCAAATCTTAATGATTGGACAGATTTGAGGAATTGTATGCTTGACTGTATTTTGTCAGCTAACTTTTATGTCCTTTATCAATTAATCTGCTAATTATTTTCTTGGTTATTTGATCAATTGTTTGGTTTGTAAACGGTGAGAGAATGTTCCAGTAGTTTGAATATTGGCCTATACAGAGTATTACAATACGAGTGCATTAAAGTAAAAAAAAAATGAAGCAGGGTCCCTTGTCAGGGCTAACAAATTCTGTGATATCTGATCGATGCTTAAACTCACGTTCTCACTGATACTCGATCTGATCAGTATCAGAAGAGGGCTGGGCTATATAGCTAAAGATTTACCTCAATAAAAGCTAATCTCAAATCACTTTTGATTTTATATTGAATTGTTACACCCTTGTTGTTAAATAATTGGCTGTTTGCTTGTCACTCAGCATGCCCCATTATCAAGGGATGTGATAGGCTGTTTATGAGCCAGGGCATATTAGTTACGCACTTTCACTGTGGTTTGGATTTAATGAATTTAAGTCAAACTACTGAACGTTCTATTAAACGATTTACTGCTATTGATGAGTTGTCTTTTGCTGATTCATATCATTATTGTTTTATTGTCCATGCACGCCTATATTGAAACAACCCTGAAAGAAAATAGGGAAAAATGCCATCACAATTTGCATGAGTGCAGTGGTAGAAGGACACAATTAGACAAGTTACATTATACAAACTAAACAAACTTTCCAGATGATGAAGAATGCCTGGAAGTGCATCAATATCAACTGACACAGAACTTTGCGTTCACTTTCAGCCTCATGCAATCTCCCTAATACAATGATAATAATAATACCAATCATTATAATAATAATTTAAAAAAAGTGCCAACAGGATATCAGGATGGGCAGATACCCAAGTTCAGATATCAGATCGGAACTGAAAAAAGTGGTTCTTTAAAGATATTAAATTATATAAAACAGGTACACCTCATATTGGAATAGCTGGAACCAGTGAACCAGCAGGCATGTCTGGATGTGCACATGTAACTAAAAGAAAAGGGAACAAAAACACACCTTTTACTCTGTGAAAAAAACAATTCCCACCTCTAAGAAACAGGTGAACCTGCATTAAAAAATTTTTTTTTAAATCACTCGAGGATATGATGCTTTAATATGAAGAAAATGCAGATTTGTATATGAGGTTTACCAGGTGGATCACTTGATCCACACTCCAGATGGTCGCCGCACGCATACCGGAAATTGAAAATATGCAAGTATGTCAATATATGACGATACGTGATGCAAAACACCTCGGAGACCCTGAAGGAAGGAGAAAACAAACAGATGACTGGATTTATCATCTGCAGTGATGATAAACACTACCTGAGGCCATCACACACACACACACACACACACACACACACACACACACAGGAAAAGCGGAGTGTGAATGTATGACAGACTGGATCTGTGCTCAAGAGAGCTGCGACAGGAAAACTCAAGTGAGCTTAAGAGGCAAGAATGTCGAAAGTGAGAAACAAGACACATGAGGAGAGGGGAAGTGAAGAGGAAAGAAAGAAACACAGTTAAGCTGCGTTCAGGTCAGGTGGGAATATCTGTCGGAAAGACCTGATTGTTAGAAACAACAACAACAACAACACGGGAGTGTTTAAGCAGGTTTGTAGTGCTCAGTAGCCACGACGAGTCAAGTGTTCTGTAGAGTTTTTAACATTTACTCCATATGAATGTGTGAAGTGACATGCCTGAGCACAAGTTCAGGATTTAGAGCAGCTCTGTCACACACAACACAACACTCAGGGTGGCAACACGGTGTGCCACGTCGCTCATGTGCATGTAATTGCCTCCTTCGTCAGGAAAGTGAAAACACCTGGCATCCTGGTGATTTTTATGGGCACAATCTCAAAAGTACTGAAAAGTAGATTTATGGCTTATTTGAGGAAAATTATTATTATAATTATTATTTTTATTACACACACAAAATTATTCATGTCGTTTTAAGTAGTGCTGGAGTGATTAGGCAATTAATTGAGCAGTCAATGAAACAGAAAATGCTCGTCAAGGACGAGAATGCAATGAAAATGAAATGTTGATCACAACTACAGCTGCAACATCAGTTGATCAGTTACACTCTTAGACATAAGGGTTCCACCTAAAGGGTTGAGGTTCTGCCCAGAACCATTTGATTCCTTTTTTGAGGAAAGGGTTTGTCAAGTGTTCTTCGTAAGATGAAGGGTTCCATTAAGAACCTTTTTTCATCCAAAGAACCCTTTTTGGAAGAAAGAGACCCACCTGGGTGGGTTCCTTGTAAGCACCCTTAAAAGAGTGGAAAGATTCTGGATTCTGGGTGGAACCATTGCACCATAGAAGGGTTCTTTCTCATGGTGGGTTCTGGATAAAAACCTTTGAAATATAGAAGGTTTTTCAGTAGAACCTGTGGGGTGGGCTCTTGTTAGCACCCTTAGAAAGTGTAAAGATTCTGAATAGAGCCCACAGAGAGGGTTCTGGGTGGAAACATGACACCATAGAAGTGTCCTTCTTTAGAAGGTGAGGGTTTAGAACGTTTCATAGTGGGTTCTGGGTGAAAACTTTCACAGATTGCTTCTATGTATAGCCCTTTATGTTGCGCTCTAGGTAGCACGCACTGAAAGCATTCCAAGAGGAACCTTCATGAAAGGTTCTACTAGGACCCAAAAGGGTTTGCCAATGGGGACAAGCTGAAGAGCCCCTTATGGTTCTACTGTAGTTAGCACCTTTATTTCTAAGAGTGTAACCAGTCAGTATTTCATTATTAATCATTTTAGTCATTTTCAAGCAAAAAAAGAAAATGACACAAATTCTGGTTCCACGTTCTCCAGTGTGAGGATTTTTTGCTTTTCTTTTGCCACCTTGCTGGTTCGTTCCACGGCTCCCCCACAGAGACCGTTCTCTGTACTGTGCGTCAGCGTGGTACACCAGCTGCTCAGCAGCAGACACACAGCTCCTCAGAGGTTCATCAACACCACACAGACAATCACCGGCTGCCCTTCTGCCCCTTCAGGAAGACATCTCCATCTCCTGGGCCGGAAACATTCTTCTCATCCTGGTCACCACCTGTTTGACCTGCTGCCCTCTGGCTGCTGCTACAGCACCATCAAAGCACGGACCAACACACTTAGAATGGTTTCTTTCCCCGGGACATAAACACACTGAATTCCATCCACCATTTCACAACTGCAAGAACTACGTTTATTCTGGTACAACAATTTCAGTCATACCACTGCAACTACTTGAGCAAAAATACACATATTCTATTAAAAATGTCATTGTATTTATTTTTTTCCCTCATTATTTTATGTCTTCTTTTTTGTACTTGAGTCAGCTGGGGATATTTGCTTGCTGGGGTTGTTTTTGTCTCTGTTGTGTTTTGTTGTGTCTTTTTATTGCACTTGAATTTCATTGTATTCTGTACAGCGACAATAAGGGCTTCTATTTCTATTATATTATAACTGCATGATAGCTGACAAATAAGGTCTATTAAATATGATCACCTTCATCTATAACAGGCAGTTTTGAGTATTTCTCTGACATTTTACTGGGAAAAAACAGACTGATCTATAATCATATCGTAGCATGTCATTTGTAGCTCTAAGTAGGACTACTGTCGGATGTTTTATAAAAACGCCCACACACCAATCAGTGCTCAGGTTAGTAAGTGTCATTCAGACAACAAAAGGTGTCAAATACTAAATAGAAAGATTGACAGGGGATCAAAAGTAAAGTAAAGACAGATGTCGTCAGTCAAATTCAATGACCAGGAAATTTCATGAAGCCCATCTTGGTCACGGATTCACCGTCAGTGTAACAGAGAGGAGGAGAGACCTTTGGTATAAAAATACTCACAGCAGACTTAAACAAACATCCAATTATGCTTATAAGTCACCCAGGTTTTATAAAGACTAGGATGAAAAAACTTATGACAGGCGATGGTTCAAAGAGGGTGAGATGTGTTTGTGCAACAGAAACTGATGTAAACATGGTGTTTATGTTCTTGATAATGTTAATGGCTGATAAATCTAAAATTAAATCATAGCAGGGTGGAAATTTTGGGAACTGACAAAGTTAATATGTCGCATCAGCTTTATTAAATTTTATTTTGTAAAAGGACTACTACTGACTCCTGGGTGTTTTTGTTCAACTTAAAAGCAATTTTTTTGCACGTGCTTACCAGTATGTCATGGCTGGCTAATTTTATTTTACTTCATTGAAGAAGGAAAGCAGAAGCACTTTAGGTTCAAAGGAAAATGAATTGTATACAAACAAAAACACATCAGATTTATATTTAATAAATATATTTGTGTTTTAATACTGATAAATATTGTATTATGGACTTGGATTGTTATGGAGTATTGTTGCTTCCCTGGTTAAAAAGTTTAGTTCAAACAAAAATGGCACATATTTACTGATTTTACACTCAAATAAGATAAGAAGATGCTGTTTTTTCTCTTCAGTTTTTATCGGTGTAAATTTAATACAAGTTCTGCATACTGAACTGTTGGTTGGTGATAACAAAAAACAAGCATTCTGCAGACATCACATTGAGATCTGGGAAACTGAGAGATCCACGATAAGTGAGAAAATAATCAACAGATTCCTCGAAAAACAGTATTTGACAGACATGTTTTGGGGTTAGATTTATGCATGGGCTTAAGTGGGTTTTATTAATGAATTAAACTTCAGATCTTACAAACGTGACCTCTTCTAACTTGAAGTTTTTGCCTTGACGTGATGAGTTGAATGAATACACCGTACAGAGTTCAATAAAGTCATTCATTTAAGTTTCTAAAGAAACATCAGACAGCAGACTTCCCAGCATGCATTGCATGACAGCTAAAACTCTCCTCAAACCTTTCTTTTTAAAATAGTTTGAAGAAAAACATACATGATGAAAACTTGCTGTGTCTGTCAGTGTGACTGAAGAGTTGTTGGTTCAACTTGATATCTTAAGCATATTGAACATGCTTTCTTAAGTACAACTGAATCAGTATCAAGTGAAAAGAAAAGTTAACTTGTTTGAATCATGACAAATTACCTAAACTTGTCTCTTCAAATTGAGTCAACTTAAAAACTGAAATCGGCCCAGACACTAACTTTTTTCTTTTAGCTTAAAACTCATTTTTACAGTGCACTAGTCTGTGCACAGTAGGCTCATGGAGCTGCCTGTTGGTTTAATTACTTCTCACGAGTAAGGAGCCTCGAAAGGAAAAAAGTCCCAAAGGAATTCTCTTAATGCAGCGTCAGTGTCTTCTCCCTTCGTTTTTCTCAAAGTTCGGTATATTCCCAGGAGAGCACGCTGCCCCTAGTGGAGGAAAGGTGCCCTTGCCAAACTCCTTATCATCACTGCAACATTATTCTCACTCACAAGTGGTAATTAGTCACACGTGAAGTGGAAGAGGAAAAAAAAACAACAGCAGCCACATGAGGATGCAGGTGTTTCGGAGGGTTATTTGCATTTGCATTGCTGTCATTTAATCTGCAATTCTCTGCAGCAAAACATCCCAGCTCATCATAAGTGTGTGACGGGATGGAAGGATGGAGGAGAGGAGACGCGTCCTTCAGTGATTTGGCCCCCCTCTGCGCTTCCAAAATGTCTCTAATTATCTCCATTTACCCCCCACAAACCTCTGCAAACCAAGCAGAGCCTTCCTCTCCTCGTACCCCCCATGGTGGAAGAATTATCCCAACTCCACCCTCTCCCGTCTCAGCTGTAAACCGCCACGTCTAGACGACATCCACCCTCCCCGCTTCCTCCCCCGGGTTTCGTCACCCCCGCGGCTCATCAGAACGGAAATGAGAGATGAAAAAAAAAAACAGGAAAAGAGAGGAGCGACGACGAGCGCCCGAGTTGTCGGAAAGAGTGATGAAACCTGAGATGTTTTTCATGCAACGACGTGTCACATCTTTGTGTACAAAAGGTAATTTACTCTGAATGGAGCAGCGGGCGCCGAGATTTAGGGGGTACGCAATTTCACCAGGTAGGTGAAATGGCCTGGGGGGGAGGCAATGGGCCTTTTGATGTACTCTGCTCTGACGTTTATGGAGAGCAATTTGAAATGGCATGCATTTATTCAAACACGGAGACAGATGGAATCGCACGCACGTTCACACAGACGCTCTTCACACAGCCGCTGTGTGGAGACACATGCAAAAAATGTGAGAACACACAGTTTGGTGGCACATATGCACACATCCTCACCTACACGGGAGTCTGCGCACACCTTAACTTTCATCTGAGAGATGTGAAAATACACACTAACACATAACACACCTGCTCTTGGGAACTTGGACTAATGATATCCTACCAAAAAACAACTTCTATGGGTATGAAATATATGTAATTTTATGAAATGTTTTGGTTTGCTTTCATTTTCTTTGCTCTGTGCCAGAAAACACCCTCATCCCGGACTAAAATTCTATCCTGATAAGTGCTATTATAATCATCTTTGTTCTGAAGTAGCTTTTTTTAATGAAAATGTTGCAGTTTAAAGTTGTGAAAACATGATGTAATCAGGTTTAGAAAGGATTAGCTATACCCGAAGGACCCCTGACTCACTTCCTGGTTTGAAAAAGTGGGAATACTGCTCAAGCACTGGTAAACTTTCCATTTTTTGACAAATTCATTAAGTTTTCTTGCAATCAGATGTGTCTCAACCATGACATCTCACCTCCGTGAGCCCTTCGAAATCAAAGCCTAACAAGAATTATGGTTTAAAAATTGTGATAATCTGCTGTACTTTCCTTATGCATATGTTTCTCTTTGCAATTTAAAATGACAGGACAGCGTCTGGCATCTTGAAATGTCAGGATGATGTTCAAACTGTGTGTAACTATTGATCAGTTGATGCTCTTAAAAGGCCTGTAAATGAAGCAAACAATCCATAGCTCCGGTTATTGTGTCATTTCATTTCCAGCTAATAACAGCACAGAGGCGGAAAGGGAAAAGAGCAGCCGCTGTCCAAACATTTATGGAGCTCAATAAAACCTGTGTGAGCCAAATCAAGGTGGGCTTAGATTGCTCACAGCGGGTTCATTAAGATAACAATGCTGCTCTCTAAAAACTCACAGTCTGGTTGCTATTTCCTGGGGAAAAAAAAGTCTTCTGTTGCAGAGGAAGTGATGCTTTTGTGTGATGTTTTTTGGGTTTGTTTGGAATAAATAAGAGTATGTAATTCTCCTGGGCAAGATTACAGGATGTTTCTGTTTTTTTACACTTCTGGTGCTATTTTCATAGCGGTGATGCACAATATTGGATTTTTGCCGATTTATAATATCCTGATATTTTCCAGCTCTTTGTGCCGATGCAGATTTGCGCACATATATTTTCCATCTAATTGCAGTAATTCTTGTTATGATGGCCCACTGGCAGACGCAAACATAAAATACAATGCTTTTTAAAACACACATATTTGCTGGTGTCTGTTTCTCTTTGCTCTTCACAAATTTGCCTTTATGACTGGGAAGACAGGGCTGGACTACTGACTGAAGTCCCACCTGTTTTGTTGCGCAAGCTTGGGGGGACCTCCATCAACTGTATCCTTTCCTGTTTCCTGTACGTAGATTAAGGTGGCGTGCTAGGCTCGTCTATGTTAAAAAGAAATTTTGATGACAGTTAAAAGATGCTGCTTGGAGACCTGTAAACTCACATATGTAGCCTGCAGTCACATCTTAAGTTAGCTAATGTTATCAAAACACTAGCCAATCTCCATCAGTCGCTAGCTTGTCACATATGATGTTCACAAAACGCTGGGTAACTAGCTAACTAAGCTACATCAATCATTTGCTAGTTACATCTGACACCTAATGTTAGCAAAAATGCTAGCTAACTAACTAGCTAATCTACATCAATCTTATCTAGTTAGCCAGAGAGTTGATTTAGGCTCCAAAAAGGGGTGGGACCGGAGAGGGGTTAATTAAATTAGTGGTGTTATAGGAATGTGATTTGGCTCACCCCTCACATGACCAATGCTGAGTAATACTTAGCAGACATCACAGAAGACATACTAGTGTTACATGTATATTGGCCTGTATGGTACGGTAAAAATGTCATAAAATATTTCATTAAAAAAAAAAAAAAAGTCACAAGTCTCAAGTCGTGTTATGATGACCGAATCAAGTTCCGAGTCTAAACCATAAAGTACTAACTTCCCAGTTAAGATCAACAAGTCCTGAATCAAGACCAATATAGCCAAGTCTAGTCAATGACAGGTAAGTCCAAAGTCAGGTCCTCACTCAAGACTAATGAGTCCAAAGTCAAGGCCAACAGGTCCCAAACACCCACCAGTCCCAATACAAGACAAGAAAGTCCAACATCAAGTCCCAAGTCAAGAAAGGCAAGTTCCCAGTCAAGACCAATAAATTCAAAGTCTAGACCAAGAAGTTCCAAATTAAGACCATTAAGTTTGAAGTCAAAGACCCACCAATCCCAATACAAGACCAGCAAGTTCCACATCAAGTCAAGACAGGTAAGTCCCACGTCAAGTCCGAAGTCAAGACCATCAAGTGCAAAGTTATGACCAACAAGTCCCCAAGTTAAAAACAAGAAGTGGAGACCTAAACAAGTCATCATAAAAAAAAACAAATAAAGAAATAGTGAGAAATAATGAACACTGTTCTATTTTTTTTCTTTCATTTACCACTCTAAAAACCAACATGTAAATGCTGTGTTTGTCGACCACAACATAGCACGGATGTGATCGTTCGAGGATCACTTATTGCCCGTGTGTTCACATGCAGCGCCAAACACACCTTTCCATCTGCTCGTGTTTCTTGCCCGTTTCAGTCTCTTTTAGCACTGTTGTCATGCTCCAAGATCTCAGCAAAAACTACAAAATTAAGAGGTGCACTGTACATCTTCAAAAGTGTAACCAGGCAGTGTGTGTGTGTGTGTGTGTGTGTAGGGGAGGGGAAGGAAGCTATTCAGGAACGGGCTGGTGGCAGAAAATCAGCAGTCCAATTATGAAAGCCCTGCATGCTTTGTACCCACAAACAATAAAAGAGGCCCCGGCATAAAAAAGCAGTTTAACTCAAGCGTTTGTCGCAGCCAGACAGGTTGACATTAGCAGACGGAGACGGAGTCTCAGGCAGCTGAAGATTTGAAAAACAAATGACAGCTAGAGTCTCCATTGCAGTTTGTCATTGCATTTCCTTCCAGCATGGCCATCTGTGCTGTCCTTAAAATCCACACTTCCCTGCAGAGTTTACTGTAGTTACACTCTCATAAGCCTTCCCTTTAAAGAAAAAAAAAAAAGAGGAAGACTCGAGTGCCAGGGCAGACTAACATGACACTTAGTTTGCCCAAGCAATCGAGACAGCCTCTGCCTGTGGAATAGATTGCCAGATCTTCAAACTGAGTTGAGAGAAAGTAAACTCCAATGCTCCCGTCTCACATCTGAGGCCATTAGATGCCACCTAAAAAAAATCGTTAGCGGTTTCTCTCGAATCCCTGCGGTTCATAAAATATTCACCTGTTACTGTCGGCAAGGTGGCTGGGCACCGCGAGGTTATTTAAGGGCAGGGACAGAGAGGCCTCCTGAGGCCCCGCGGGCGTGCGGAGTCGCACGGCCTCAATTAATCTCTGTCAGCCCTTGGACAATGTGACCTATACCTGTCCCTCCTCATGATGGGGTTTAATGGGAGTAGGTGGCTTTGACTTGGCCGCCATCATCCACTCAATTTATGGATATCCTATAGGAGAGGCTGTGCTGAGCCCGAAGGTGGGGCAAAGTATTGATTTAGTGCTCCGAAATGCACGCATTAAATCAGCCATTCACAGAGTTAGTTTAAAAGTCTATTACTCGGCTGCTTTTGTGTGTAGTCTCCGCCAAGGATGAGAAGGAGAGCTGAAATAATGTTTGAAATAATTTAATAACCTGACATCTCCTTCTCTTCATCTCAAAGCAGGCACGTACAGCCTCTGAGCAGCATGAGCTGGAGCCACTGTGCGGCACTAGCTGCCCGCCGTCATTAGAGGGGCCGGCTAAGCAGCCAGAAGAACACAAATAAACAAGATCAAGGAATGAGGTCAATGAATTAAGTGAAGCCCCTGTCATGCCTACATTGTCTACTGCTGTCTTAAGATATTCAGCTCAGGCCATGCCTGAACAAAAACAAGCCCCCCCTACCCACGCACATATTATAATACACACACGGGCTGTACAGTACACAGTGTCGATCGTCAAGCAATGAATGTTTTTCTTTGTGTGCATGGAAGACATACTGTATCTGTTATCTAATGCAGAAGCACAAACACAAGGCCCCCCGGGACCTCGCTGGAAACTCTTGTCAAGGAGAAACAGAGGGCATTTTGCTCTGTAATGATGTGTCCCGATACTGGGCGCAGGACCACGTCCTTCCTTCAGTAGAATTAAATCACGTTTGTCACTTGAAGAAAGCTTTAGACACCATCACATCCCACTAATAGCCTGCCTGTGCAAAAGGCCACGAGGCAGACAGCATAACGAAGGCGAGAAAATAAATAAAAAAACTGGAGCAACATGTACTGCATCATTATCTCTGGGTCTTGCTCTCTCCTGCTGCCTTGCTCGAGGTTGTATCCACCGTCCGCGTTTGCACAGTTGGTGCCGTGCCACCCCGCAGACAGCGGGCCTCGCGACCAGGCCGTTGTGGGTAACACTTCACCTCGTGTTAGCGTCACGGCTAGATTCAAGCAAGAGGTTGAGGCGCTCGGCGCACGGCCTCCGTCAACGCATCGCCCTGGAACCATGCTCCAGCGTGAGGGTCTTTTCATGCTTATGGATGTGCTTGTTTGCAAGTGTTTTTTAGGAAGGAGAAGGAGGGGAGAGAGCCGGAGATGGCGGGACGTGCAGGTTTTATAAAACAGACAGAGGATTCTCTGTGTGTGTGTTTTCTAATCCACTTATGTTTGCGCCCTTAGGCTATCACAGAGTGAAGTTTCAGAAGGGAGCATTGCATTAGGCTAACCTGCCAGCTAATGCTTTATTCAGGCAGAGAGCCCCAACACAACAAAATGAATCACTCACTCGCAGAGAGATGAAACACATAAATACATCTGGACCAAATGGGGGTGCTGTAAATGGGATTACTCTCTTTGGTCACAATCTTGAGATCCAAAGGTTCTGGGATAAGGGAGGAATGAAGGGGTGATGTATTTAGGTGCAGACTGCCCAGTAGTTGCTTCACCCCCAGCGGGTGTTCTGTCATAGCCGAAGGGTAAATTAACTACCTGTGAACTGATCCATCTGGCCACAAGCCTCAAAGAGGAAGGAGATCCATGGAGTTGTGCGCTGTGCAAGCCCCCCACGCATGATTCATACTTCTAACTAAGTCTAAGAGGTGATTTATGACACTCCCTGATGCCAGTGACACCGGCCGTGCAGCCCATTTGAAGACGGACAGCGTCTTTTCTGTCCCGATAAAGGGAAGAATAATTCATCAACGACTCAACGAACATGGGTGTCACCTCTGAGAGCAGCCAGATCTCAGCATTCGGCAGTAAGCCGAGTTTTTGTAGCCTGCGGCAACGCTGCTGGACACATGTTTGTTTGTGCTTGAGAGTAATCAAGACTGACAATACTCGCACTTACAGAAACACATGCCTTGGAAGATGAGTTAGGAGATGAAGAGTGCTTAATCTGTAGGGCCGGGTATCATTTAAAAGATTACAATACCATTCACAATACCAGTATCAGGGGTGGGAATATTTGGGGATCTAATGATTCCATTCTGATTCTTTGGTGTCCATTTCAATTCAGAATCGGCTATTACAGAAAATGGGACACAACTGTTCCTCTTTTAGAAAGAATTCACAAAATGCTTCACATTTGTCTTGAAAAGGTCATTTTTTAGGCATTAAATCAAAACACGCTTTTATCTAGGGTTGGGCCGATGGACGATGCCATCGTCCAACATGATGGCTGAGAGTCATTGACCGCTGAGCCCCCTACCATCATAACATCATGATTTAAAAGCCTTCTGTATTTGAGGTAGTATGTCCTCTCAGAGTTGCCATAGAGTTGTTGCCTTACTTCCATTTTTGACATGTGGAAGAGAAAATAAAAAGAAGATGCTGTTGCTGCCATTGCACAACTTCTTCATGTTAAAACACAACTAAGTTAGGTTGTTAGTTACAGTAGGTGCCAAGACGAAGACCCTGTCAGACCCAGCACCATATGCCAATTTGGTATCACCCAACCCTACTTTCCCTACTTGTATACTTAAGGGTGCTGCAGTGCCTTTACAGTTGAGTTCCATCTCTTTCGTTCCACTGACATCATGTTATTTGGAAAATTTTGACATTTGTGAATCGATACAGAATCATTCACGTCTGCATTGTGATGCATCAAAGAATACATTTTTTCCCAGTAACTTTCAAGTGATACAAGTACCAATAGTTATTAATTTGATACCTACTTTCTTTTACTAGTGCTGCTTTTACTCCAGTACTTAATTCAATACCCATCATGTGAAAGGAAACAGTCCTAAAATAATCCTTCTGCATTTTTGCATTTATTTTTAGCAAGCGCCGCAGTTATGTAGTATCACCATACTTTCGAACATTTGGGTGGCAACTCGGCACGCTGAACTGCCAGCTCCATCATCATACACCACGCTCAATTTCACTACACCACAGACTGTATGGGTTGTAGCTGCTGCTATACTGGGCCAATCACGTCGCATTAAATCTAAGAACAATTGGTTGGTGATCGGCTCTGAGCAAAAGCATTCAAATAGTCTTTTTTTGAGATCTGAGTACAAAAAGGATCAACTGCAGGTATTGCTTGACTGGAGAAGTTTCAATACTACTTGGTGCTGGGCTATTTCTGTTGATACATTAAAGCAGTGGTGCTCAACCTGGGGTCTGGGGACCAGCAGGGGTCCTTGAGTGCGTTGTAGGTGGTCCCTAGCAAAAGGAGGAATAGGGTATTTTAACTTTTGATCACATTTTTTAGAAGTTGAAACAAGGAAAGAAATAAGATGGGCTGTTTTGATGGATAATTTATAGTGATCTTGTTTGATCATGATTGACTATAAAGACTGATCTTCAAACCTAAAAATAAAAAAGAATACTCAGGGGGGATTTTTTTAAGGCAAGGAAAAAAGACAGGAGAAAGTTTGGGAACTGCTGCCTTAAAGGTATAGAGTACCTATACCCAGCCCTATCAGTCAGGCCTTAATGCCTGAATAGGTTGCTGTACTGTAGGGCGCTAGATCTGCTTGGGTGCCCAGGTCAAAGGTTACCCAGCAGTGGACCAAGAGGAGTGTAGTCTGTTGAATAATACAGGTACACCCCCCATTAATATGGATACGGTATCTTTCATAGGCAATCAGGTGTCTGCAAACCCGCTGGGTCCGTCTGGAGGTCAGAAGGTCCTCCTAGTTGGCGTCCAGGAAGTAATCTCAGTCATTTGCCCCAGGTGAACATTATCAGATGCACCTGTCATTGCTGAATGGGAGTGAGACTGGGGACACATAAAGCTAAGAGGAGCTCAGCCTGGCGATAGGGATATAAAGCTTTCTCCAACCCTCGGGCTAGATTCTCTAGTAGGGCTGAAGTGGATTTCTGAGGAGAATTAGGGCCTCTTAATCTCTTTTGTCACTGTTCCGCAGAACTCAGCCAGGAGACAATGACTATTTCAGAAAGGAAAGGGACTGATTTTCCACATTAAATTCAATAATGGCACTCCACGGTTTAATTATTTTGTACCCTAAATAACAGAAAAATGAGCTTCTGTCAAAGCTGGCAGAGCGGCATGGTGCGGAAGCACACAGGGAGGAAATTTTCCACAATTCCAGCAGCGTATGCTTATCAAGCTGTATGTTCGAATGTAAGTCGGCATATCTGTCACTGATTCTTTAATCTGGCATTCATAAAACATGGCCAAGGCTTTTGTATTGTGCAAGAGCGAGAGCAGCAGGTAGCATCGCTGCATAGAATGTGAACATGCGTACCTTTACAACCCTGAATGGAAACTATATACGAGTACTCAGCATTCATAAGCACTCCTACAATCTCCTTTGTCTTTGTGCTTAAATTAATCAAAACTTACAATACTTGCACACACAGAAACACGGGCCTGAGAAAGATGAGCTAGGAGATGAATAGTGGTTAGTCAGTAGGGCTGGGTATTACTTAAAGATTACCAGTACCAATACCAGTACTAGGGTTGGGAATCTTTGGGAATCTCAGGATTCAAGTCTGATTCTTTGGTCCCTGATTAGATTCAAAATCAGTTCTTGCTTTAATGAATAAAAAAGGGTTCACAATTTGTACTCTCTTAGAAAGAATTCACAATATACTTAGCATTCGTTTTGCAAAGGTCACTATTTAGACATTAAATCAAACCACACTTGCAACCGCTGCCTTTTGTGAAGATAACAATCAAATAACTCTACCGCGCTCGTGGGGAGCTACACTGCCCTTGCAGTTGAGCTCTGCCTTTTTCATATCGTTGGCATCATGTTATTAGCTAACTTTAATTTATTAAAGTAATTTTGGATTCATTATTTTGTACAATAAATAACAGAAAAATGAGCTTTTGTTAACTGGCAGAGTTGCATGATGTAGAAGCACATACTGAGGATATTTTCCACAATTCCAGCAGCGTATGATTATAAAGCTGCATGTTTGAATGGAAGCTGTCATTCATTCTTTAGCCTAGCATTTTTAAAACATGGCCAATGCTTTTGAATTGTGCAAGAGCAGCAGGTAACATCGCAGCATTGAATCTGATACCTATACAACCAACAAATGGAACCTATATGCAAACACTCAACATTCATAAGCACTCCTGCAATCTCCTCGTCCCGTCTTTTGCAGATGCTGCGTCTCAGCAGTGATTAGCATGTGTAGTACCAGGCGGGCGTCTTGGAGACAGACCAAGCCGCAGCCCATAGGGAATGAATGGATGCGATCTCTCCAGTAATCCCGGATCATCCAGGCCCTGATTGAGGTAAGAGCCTGTGCATCTCTGTGCATCACCCATCCTGTTTAGCTACCCAGACACATTAATGCCAGCCATGCATGGGAAACAATCAGGGGCCCGCGGACATAATCCCCACCCGAAGCTGTGTAAATAACTCGGCATGGCTCAGAGGGGGGTTACGGTGGCAAAGTCACATACTGAATTGGGAGGGATACAGTTTTGGCATTCATGAATCTTTGCGTTGGACTGATGGAGCTTTGCAACAAAAAAAAGCCACTGGGAATCACTCAATGTGCATCAGCAGTAACGCTTCTTTGGAATGATCCAATTATAATGCAAACATCTGTGTGTGCGTGTGCCGTATTTATGTCAGCATGCGCTCTGGTGTGCGCATGTTTAAGGGTGTCTGTACTTTTTCCCACTCTGTCAGCACTCTGGTTTGACAGAGAGCTGTGAGTGAAAGGACAGGGCAATATTACTGGCTGTTTGTTTGGCGCGTTTCCCCCTGTCGCTCTGTCACTGCGGCTCAGCATCAGAGCCTCTGACTGAGATGCTCTGACGGCTCCTCTGTCACATCGGCAGCGCGGCGGGAAGGCTGACTGATGGCCGGGACAGGCAAGAGGTGTGGGGCTGGTGGGTGGGTGGGTTGCAGCAAAGCACAAAAAACAAAAAAAACAAAGCACGTCTTGGTCTTTGTGTGCATTAGAAAGCACAGGGAGGAAGGGAAAAACGCAGCCAGTGTGAACGTGCACTCAGGGATGGGAGGAAGAAAGAGATGCCTTTAGCTATTCCTGTTTGTCTGCTTCGATGGCTTGTACATGTAAGGCTCCACGCTGCTTGGATCATGCCGAAACTTCAGCCAGTTGTACCAAAAGAAGAAGAAGAAGAAAAAAGAGGTCTCCTCTGTGACAAGGCCAAGGTTTGAGTCGGGGGTGGTCATCCAGGCCCAACGCCGCCGATCAATTAGCAGCAACGCGCTTCTAATGAGCAGCTGATCCTTGAGGAAAGCCAGCGGCGGAGGGCTTTTGCGTGGGAAACAGCACAGCTACCAGCCATCTCTGGCTTCATGTGTTATTCATACAGACAGGGCACTGGCACTGCAGGGTTGCCAACTTTGTTTCTGTGAAAAAAAAAAATGCTTCCTGAAACTTATGAACCCCACTGTATACATTAGGCTTTGAAGCTGCATTAAGCAGTATTACTTCTATCGACCTCTATCGGAAAAAAGGAAGACCCGGGGCGATGCTCAAAGAAGCTGTATATACTGTAGACTGTATGGAAACAATAACGTCATTGACGAACTGCTGCTGAGATCAAATGAAAACGTGGGGTTAACAGGTAATGTGTCACCATGCAAAATACCGTGATAAATACTGTAATAAAATGCTGCTTTGTCACTGTCATTTTCTGGCTTGGGAAGGAGGCGTTTTAGCTTTCGTAGCTGAAACTCACTCATTGCACCATCCATCAGTGGGCTGAAAATGCCAGTAGCTGGGGGAGCGTGGGAGGGAAGGAGGGAGGGATCTGGGAGGAGGGCTGGGGGGGGTTGTTCCACGACAGAAGGTGGGACTGGAAAGTCAGAAAACTCAGCACCTGATGGGGTAACAGTTGAGTCTTTGGTAATAATTAAAACCATTCCATTCATTTGCAGGTTTTTTATTATGTTTATTTAACAGACTTTTGGTTGGTGTCCCTGTTATTTTTGCACATACGTCATTTTCTTTGGGTAAAAGAAGTCGGAGTTGGGGGAACAAAAAAAAACAACACACATGGAGCTTTTGTCTTTTGTCTTAAAGTTCACCCCCAAAATCAAAAATACTTATATTTCCCCCTGTCCCCTGGCCTGTAGTGCTGTTTATCCATCTAGATAGTTTTGGTGTGAGTTGCAGAGTTTTGGAAATATCTGCCATAGAGATGTCTGCCTTCTCTCCAATGTAATGGGACTAAATGACACTCAGCTTGTGGTGCTCAAAGTGGCAAAAAATACTTTTGAAAAACTCAACACCAGTGTCTCTTTCCAAAAATAATGACCTGGTTATTCAAGATAATCCACAGACCTTGTTGTGAGCTTGTTGTGAGCTTTCTTTCTGCAGTACACTTTTAGAAATAAGGGTTCCAAAAGGGCTCATCCTAAGGGCGGTGGTTCTACATGGAAATATTTGCCTTTGAGAAACCCTTTTTTAAAAAAAATAAGAGTTTGTCAAGGGTTTCTTGCAACCCAAAGACCCCTTTTCGGAAGAGAGAGTTTTCAAAAATTTTTGTGATCTTTGGACTCCTTCACCAAGGGTTCTTTGTACCATAACATAAAAGGATTCTCTGCAGAACCCTGCATCCTGTCCTGTGAGTGGGTTCTAATAAAAACTCTTAGAATATGAAGGACTCTAAGTAGAGACCCAAGTTGAGACCTTCGTTATATAAAAAGGGTTCTCAGTCGAACCCTCTGAGTGGGTTCTAGGTTAAACTTTGGGGATATAAAGGGGTTCTTGGTAGAAACCTGACCACCACAAGCTGAGTGCCATTTAGTCCCATTATACTGGGGAGAAGGCAGACATCTCTACAGCTGATATCTCCAAAAACTCTGCAACTCACACCAAAAAAATCTGTAATAAACAGCAGCATAAGCCAGGAGAAAAATATGTACTCTTGATTTTGTGGTGAATTGTCCCTTTAACATTGCTAAAAAACATCCACCCTATCCTGTGTGAACTCACATCTGCAGGTTTAATTGGAGAGATGAACTAGAGACTCTAAACTGATCATAGGTGTCATTATGTCAGCTCAATGTGTTACCCTGCTGCTCTCTGCATGTATGCCAATAGAATGTCACGACAATAAGTGAAAAACATCATTGCCTCATAAGTAAATAATTCTGCGAATTGTGGTATTTATAATTATTCCACACCCATAGAAAATGTGCATATAACAACATCCCTTTTTCTCTCTGCCACAGCTACCTGTGAACAGTGAGTTAGTCTGTTTAATTGTTTCACATGACTGCATTTACACTTCTCTGTCCTTCCTGATTCTGTTAAAGGGTAATTCAGATATTTTTTAAACCTGGGCTACATTTTTACATATTTTGGGGTCTAACTCGGGGGTTCTCAACCTGGGGGTTGGGACCCCCAAGTGGGTCACAAGATAAATCCCAGGGGTCGCCAGATGGTTGTGGAGAATAAAATAAAATAACACAGCATGGAATGAGTGCCAGGGAGCAGCTCTCAGAGTCATCAGCCCCTTAAAGACAAAAAAAAAAGTGTTTGTTAGCTTTCATGTGCTATACATTAATCCCTGAATAGTATCGGGCAAAAAGGGGAGGGGTCACAAACACCAACCTGATTATTCTTGCGACTCAACAAGTTTGAGAACCATTGATCTATGTGACTAATAGGTAGGGGGTGTTCCAATACCGATGCCAGTATACAGCTGGGTAAGTACGGAGGTCTCTGCACCAATCCAATAAAGTAATTTATTAGCCCCACGGGACCCTGCTACTTTCAAGCAGTGTTCTGTTTTTAAGCCTCAGCCAGGCCATACAACAATGATAACAATCATATCATATCCACACAAGTCTAGTTGTATACAGCTGTTAAATTAAGCACTGGTATCAGATCAGTACTCTGTATTGGCCAATACGCAAGTCTGGGTAAGTTTAGGTATCAGAATCGGTGTTGGGAAAGTAGGGCTGCAACTGATGATCATTTTCATAGTCAATTAATTGTCCGATTAATTTCTCAATTAATTCGATTAATGGTTGTTTGCCTATAAAATGTCAGAAAATGGTGAAAAATGTTGATCAGTGTTTCCCAAAGCTGAAGGTAACATCTTCAAATGTCTTGTTTTGCAAGAAGCTGAAGCTGTTATATCACTCGCTTCAAAACCACCAGACTCCACTGACAAAATCAGGAATTTTACCCTTTCAGAATACAGGAGTTGCTGGTCTTTCACAACCTCCATTGGTTAGTTTGTTTGCGTTATTGTGCGACTTGGGTTTTTAAGGGTTTAGTTTGATCTGAATTAACATGATAAAACGTGACGATTAGTCGACTGAAAGAAAATTAGTTGACAATTATTTAAATTAATTGTTTTAGTCATTTTTTCATGCAAAAATGTTAAACATTTTCTGGTTCCAGCTTCTTAAATGTGAGGATTTGCTGCCTTTCTTTGTCATTTATGACAGAGTTTTTTAAGAGTTTTTGGGTTTTGGACTGTTGGTTGGACAAAAGAAGCAAAAATAAGACGTCACATTGCATTTTTCACAATTTCTTAATATTTTATAGACTAGACAATTAATGAAAATAATCGCTAATTAATTAATTAAATTACAATGGAAATAATCATGAGTTGCAGCCCTAAACACAAACTGTCCAGTTTTCAGCCAAAACCGAAAAAACAGACCAGTTTTCTTTTTTTTCTTTTTCTATAAGTTTAACTGTTGTCTGTTACTTTTTATACCAATTTTTTTTACTATTTTGTGCTTACACTACAAGTGAATCCATAAAATAAGTCTAACAAAATAACAATGTTATTTCAACATGTTTCAAGAATTGTCTCTGATTGTGTGCCAGTATTTCAGAAGAGCCCAACACTGTAGTAGAATCAGGAGAAATCAAACTCGACTTTACAAAATTTAAGCACGTCCTTCTGCATTTTAAACATGCTGGAATTATCTTACAGCACTGGGGGGGATTTTTTTCCACTTGTTTTAATAAAGAGAGATTTTTGGGGGAGGTTAATAAGACAAAAAGTGCCTGATAAAACATTGATTTTTGCGGCGTACATCTTCAGCTTTTAATATCACATTCCCACTAAATGTCTGACTCGTTTTGCCGGGACGAGGACGGCTTCCATGAGAGCTCCACGAGGTGTGAATGTCATCACAGTGGCAGAAACATGCACTGATGCAGATAAACAGATACAGACACACATCCACACACACGCACACACACACAC